>JAQIXW010003533.1:0-13011 GCA_034700685.1 Willowsia buskii | reverse complement strand
ACCTTTCGATTGTAGTATTGAGTTCATGCATTTTAACTTTTCTACAGAAAGACCAGCCTAGCATTTATTCGGCTATTAAACTCGAATTCTAGTTTTTGGAAGAAAATTCAAAATTTTCGGTAAAAACCTTGCTTTTGAATGAATCAAGTCAAATTAAGTATTTTTTTAAATCAACAAGCAAACTTTTAATTTTGAAAAAAGGACTGGGACGGTACAAAATTATACTTCACTCCGTCTTCTCAGAGATGATGCAAATGTGTGGGGTTTTAGCCAAGGTCTTACCAGGGTAGTCCCCTTCCCACACTGCATTAAACCATCATTGAAGAAAAGAACTTCTGCCTTTATTGTATGGCGTTCTGAAAATTGAAAGTAAATTTGTCGTGACACATTTTATGGGGCAGATGTGTTAGTGTGTGGACTTTATAGAATCAGTTTGCAGAGATTACATGTATGATACCGGCCTAGTCTAGAGCTATGCACGGAGAAGGCTTGCCTTTATCTAGTATTTTTTCCATATTCAAAGGCAACTTTAACATGCTCAGCTATAACCACAAGTAAAAAACAACACTGCTGCCCTAGTGCGAGCGAGTTTTGCTTCTCCTCCTCGTTTTCTGCCATGCTATTCCATACGATTCTTACAACTACTTACTATTCTTACTACTAACCATTCCTCCGATACACCTCTTTTCTTCACTGAGGCCATTAGTTTTCTCACGCAGATCGTGGCTTACACATTACTCTGTGCTTCAATGTCCTGCTCAAATTTCTTTTAAAATTTTTCATCTTTTTTTAGTTTCTTCTCGCTGCCAACAGGTAAGTTCAAAAATTTTCCAAAAAAAAACCTACATTTCCAAATCCACCTCCAAAAAAATTGTCATAAACTCTAAAATCTCCTCCACCAACACAAAATCAAAAACTCTTCTCTGCATTCTTCATCTCCTCCATTCAGTTCTCTTGTTTTGATAGTATAGTGGCCGTGCTGTTAGTGGTGGTATATCCCATGTGAAAAAAAAACTTTAAAAAAAGTGAACAAGCAATATGAATCGCTAGCATTTTCACAAATCTCAAAAAGACTACAAGAAAGCCAGAGAATACTATAAGATCTCATGTTAGTTAACCCTTTCCCATTAAAAAATACTATCTCTCGTCGGCGTGTTATGTGTGTATCTCTCCTTTGTCGTCTTTTCGCTGCTGGCATGGTGTGTGGTGTAGTTTGAGTGCGTACATATCTCTCTCTCTCTACTACCTCGTGTAACAATCTACACTACTTCGCTCCACTCTCTACTCTCCGCAATTGCAATATGGGATGTTATTGTGTCTCCCCGTGTTTTTTAGATGGGGAATGTGAAAAAAAAGTTGAGATACCTTCTTCCCTTCTCTCTGGCCAGACCAGGCTGGATGCATGCATGCGTAGTAGGAGGTAGTGGTGTGGTAGTTGTAGTCGTAGTTGTGGGATATACGGAGATAGGACGAAAACGTGCAAGCTAAGCCTAAAAAATATTATATTTTGGCTAACAAGTAATACAGAGGGAGATGCACACACACACACACACACTTATCTCTTGTTCGTCTTTAGCACTGGGGTTTTTTATACGTGGTTATCTTTACCAGCTAGGAAAACAATAGTTTGGGAGCTCTAAGTAGAGAGAGAGGAGAGCGGAGAGCTTAATCGTCATAATAAAATAATCAAGTTTGATTTCTTGTTGTGGAAGAATCGTTCAATTAATTGATAGCAATTGCTGTGTTAACATATTGAGTAGAGAGTAGAAAAGTTAAAAAGAATTTTTAAATGGTTTTCTGCGGATTTTAGGAGGTTCAAATTTAGAAAGAGACGTGGAGTGAGTGCTGTGTGAGGAAAGAGAGAAGAGGACGCATGTTTCCTTAAGATTTCTGTGGTGGTTCAGATACACCAGCCAGAAAAAATATCAAGATTTTGAATTCCCTGTGAAATGTATGATAAGTTTGGGTTTTTTAATGTTTATTGTTTTGAGTAGTTTATGGGATTTTTTAATGGGGGAGTTTTATGAGTGTAATGAACCTTTAACCGGTAAAAAAGACAAAAGGTGGTGTGAAAGGTGGTCGTGGTGATTGATTGGATTTAGAGCATAGAGCAGAGTTTTATGACTGCTCGTTTATGTGAGGTTAATAGTCCGTGGAGAGCCGCTAGATTTGCTAGAAAGATGGTTATAGATAGAAAGCTAATCGGAATCTTGTATCAGTAGATCAATATTTCATTGTCCTTCCGAGGGTGAAGTTGAGTTCGAGATTTCATGTTAGTTATAATTTTTTTGAGACGAGATAAAGTAGCTGTTGATAAATAAGTAGGAAACGAGCAGAGACATAGGTACTGGCAAATAATATGGTTATCATTTTCCATTTGCAAATTGCCATCTTACCAATAGAGAAAGGAGAACCATGAGAGTTATAGTAGTTTGAGTCCATCTAGTCTTGTTTTTGACTAATATTTGTACACAATGTTGGATAAAGATGTTTTTAAAAATTAGATCAATAATAGATAATGTTTACGTGTACAGCCACTAGTATAAGATCAGCATAATATTCCCTTTATCCATACCGTACTCGTCTTATGAAGGTCAAAATGTTTTTTTTTGTCATCATGAACCATGTCGCAGAATCGTCTTCTGTGGGACAGTTTAGCAATTCAGCATTATAAATTGTAATCCAAGAAGCTAAAGCTCTAGTTTTAGTTTAGTCAGTTGTGTTTTGTCTACTTGCGTGTCTGTATGGAATTTACTACGTAGGAGGGCATATGTTGACGTAAAAGTAATTAGTTCATGTATACATGTGTCACCCAGTCACCCATCATTTAGAGAAGATGATGCAAGCATTAGCAGGCCTGTTATCTTGTTTTAAGAGTCCAGTAAGAGAATTTGCCACTTTGGTGGGTAAACAGCTTCATCATTCTCGGTCTGTATAAAAGGAGCAAATAGAGAGAGAGAGAGAGGTTGTCTCAAGCCCAATGTTATCTGTATTGCCCTCTCCATTTGCTGAGTCAGTGTCTGGGGTTATGTTTTGATTAATAGCATACGTAGCATAGCAAACGCAAACGAGGAACAATATGGCTCTATTTAAAGTGCACTGTCACTGTGTATACAGCGAAGAGGCAACTTTGTTGATCATTAAATGGAAAAATTTATGTGTATGGAGTACTTTAATGTTTTGATGTGTAATGCCTTCTTAATGTTCAAAAACTTGTTTCTTTGTTTATTTTCTGCAGATAAAAGTTGGTGGACTTGTGCGTGATGGAGAACTCGTACGGTATAGGTATAACCAACCGTTTTTCCAGCTTCCTCTACAGTGACGATGACACTGAGGAAATAAGACCCCAGGAGGAAGAGAGGGAAAAGAAAAAGAAGGGTAAAAGCACAGAAAAAGAAAATCGCACGAAGGAAGCAGCTGCGGATACTGCTCCTTCTCAGAGTATGAAACTAGTTCCACATCAAAAAATCTAAATATATTTGGTTGTTTTTTGTATTTTTATTAATTCGTCGCTCTGAGTTCGCAACTGACAACCGTCTGTTTTGCCATTGTCGTAAAAAATTTATAATAATTGTTAATCATTTAAACTGACGTATATAGTTTCCCTTTTATTCATTCAGCATTTAAAAAATAGCTCTGAACTATTAACTTTTCAAATTATATTTTTAACGTTTTGATTTGTATCTTTATTTGTAACTTCTCATATACGAAGAACAGCATGAATTTTCACGATTGAATATTATGATTCCCTTTTCACCTTTAATATCACTCCTTTCATGATTTCAGTATGTACTTTCAATTTTTTAATTAGTGTGTATTTCACTGTATGATCGTCTTGTGTTGCTGCTAGTTTCATACCTTTATTTTACCACTATTTTTTCTTTAGTTGATTGATGTTTGCTTTATTTTATATCAATTAGTGGCATAGTGTTAACATTTATGTTTGTTGTAAAAACACAGAAACAGGGTCCACCACTGCTGCCAGGAAAGGAATTCGTGATTCTAATCAGAAGGGATCTGATGCTGTGAAATCTGGAAATCGCACTAATAATGGTATGTGTACATTTGTGTAGCAAGTTCATGTAAATTGAACTCACAGTTAACCCCATTATGGTTGATATTTTTCTATAAGCTGGAGGTGAAACCGGAAACAAACCTAACCGTGGGCCAAGAACCGAACGCCCTCCTTACGACAAGGACCGTGGTGTTAAGTTTACCGAGGAAGAGCGAGAAGAAAGAAACAATAGGAGAAACCGTGAAGATGCTGGACGGTAAGAATAATTGGACCAGATTTTTCGCATTTTTTCGATGAATTTGTTTTATTAGGAGTTTGCTTTAGTTTTGATTCATTAATTTTTGTATTTTTAAACAGGGAACTAAGAGGGGACTCTGAATTTGGTGGCCGAACTGGATCTCGAGGTGGCTCTGGTGGACGTGGTGGATTCCGTGGTGACCGACGTGGCGGACCTAGAGGCGGACGTGGCGGGCCTGCTGGTGGAACCGGTGGTGGAAGTGGAAGTGGTGGTGGCTTTCGCAAGAGGGAATTTGACCGACAATCTGGATCTGACAAAAGGTAGGTTTGATATCGCTTAATCTATCGTTAATATGTAGCAATGAATTCAAACTCATCTAACTGGAAAAATTCTTCAAGCAGCGGAGTTAAACCAGTAGACAAAAGAGATGGTGCTGGATCTAGGAATTGGGGAACGTACAAAGATGACCTGGAAGAAATCAGTGCAGGAAATCAAACCGCTGGTGAAGAAAGCGCAGAAGACAAACCTAAGGACACTGAACATACGGAAGACAGGTACGTTTGAATCAATGCACAATGTTTTGCTGAAAACAGTTTTTGTGAATAATGTTGTTACTGACAATGGATATTTTAAACGAATTCAGGGAAACTGGTGATGAAAAGGAAAACCAAAATGATGCCGCCAATGGACCCACAGAAGAGCAACCTAAACTTATGACTTTGGATGAATGGAAAGCGTTACAGGTAGGCTTATTTACTAATAATTATGTTTGAATTGTAATGTAAAAGTTGTTTCATTATATTGGAATACTAATCAATTATAATATTTAATCGATTTTAGCAACCACGACAAAAACCGGTGTTTAATCTTCGAAAACCTGGTGAAGGCGAGGACCCCTCTCAATGGCAGAAAATGATTTTGATCAAAAAGGAAAAGGAAGAAGAAGATGAAGAAGAGGAGGAAGAAGAAGAGGTGAATAGATTTAGTCATTAAATATTTATCTTAGCAAAACTTTTTTCCTCACCAACATTGGTTTTTTTAAATTTTTGTAATTTTAATTATTTTTCATAGGAATATGACTGCCCCCAACGTGCTGGACGACAAAAGCAAGTTTTGGAAATTGACTTTCACTTCACGGATTCCCGACGTGGCGGAAATGAGCGAAGAGGCGGACGTGGGGGCCGAGGTGGTCCAGGAGGACCTCGTGAACCTGGTCCACGTGGTGAGCGCGGTGAACGTGGTGAGCGTGGTGAACGAGGTGAGCGCGGTGAACGAGGTGAACGTGGTGGAGAAGGTGGTCGCGGTGAACGAGGTGGCCGAGGCGGTGAGGGTGGCTCTGGCGGCGGTGGTGGTCGCGGTGGATTCAAAGGTTTCAGAGGTGGTCGTGGTGGCCGTGATGTAAGCTTTTCATTTGTGAAAAACACTCTCTTCACAGTATAAATGTATTGTTTTTTAAGACAATAAAGTATTGTTTTTTTTTTCTTTGTAGGATCGTCCAACTCGCCAAGCGGCTCCAAAGGTCGACGATGTCAACGACTTTCCGTCTCTGATGGGCTAACTTTTTTCATTCAAGTCTGGCTGTTTCGTTGGAGTAGAGAACGTTTATTTTAAATGTAATTATGTCATGCAATAATTGCTCCCTACTCTAACGATGGAATGCTACATTAAAATTGACTTCTTTTAGTAGTTATTCTTAACTCTTAAAATATCTTTAAAACTGCTAAACAAATAATAATTTCACGTACATCTAGTAGAAGTAATTATTATCATTAAACATAAAAACTATTATGTTGCTAACACAACACGGCAGATTACGTGGGCTGGTAAGCAGTTTCTAAAACATAGCGAATTTATTACATTATTATGTATCTTATCTTATGCTAGGTTTATCATATATTGTAGGTTCTTCTTGAATTGCACGCTGTTTTTTAATCAAATAATATTATAATTATTACATTGTAAGAAGACCCTACTTCCGTCTACTTTTGATTGTTTTATATAATCATACGAACATTTATGAGAGTAATGTTCTTTATATATACAAATATATTTCCTGACACTTGCCTATGCATATAAATTATGAAACGGTTCAGGTTATCATTACAATTATTACTACTTTTCTCTATTAATCATGTAGTACAGGTAATGTTAATTAATATTGTACCTCGTTCCGTGACTTTATTGCTACACCACTGTTACTACTACTACCTTCTACTGTTATAATCACTCTCGTGTAGACTATTTCAAATGCTACTACAACTGTTCAAGAAGTAACGATCAACGCCTCCTCAATAACAGGAACAGTCACTGTCAGTTGTTATTTTTGTGAACTGACTAGATGTGAAAAGGGACGACTTTGACTATAAACAATGTTTAAAACTGTAAAAGTCAATTTTTTCTAATCTTTAGATGCTTAGATTATATGTAACATATAATTAGCTAGTTGTAGTTAACTTAAATAGAACTGAATCGCTGGTCAACTTACTACTACTACCGTTGTATTAGAGACAACACAAGTAAAGAATACTGAGGAACAGAAGAACAAGTAATAAGAATAATCAATTTTAAAGAAGTATGCTACTATTGCAACGCCTCAACAGAGAACTAATACCGTTACTGCGTACATGCAACATTGTTTGGTACAACAAAATTTTAAAAATGATAATGAAATTACCGATGTCTCTTCTACTAAAAATACTACTACTACTATGTCGTATGCATGCAAACAAAAGTAGGCACGGTGTGTGAGCGAATTTTGAAGAGAAAAGAATAACTGAACCACACAAAAAGAAAAATTAATACGTAATAAAAGTGTACACTTCGCTACTACTACTACTACACATAATTATGGAAAGACAAAAATACTTAGCAAGATATAATCTAGTACTATTAATTAATTAAATATTATACCTATAATAATTACATTATATAACCATGGGATCTCTGTGAGGAATACATAGTGAGTCTGGTGTTGCACTCTTCTCGGGCCATTTTGTTTGTTTGAAAGAAGAATGTAAGAAAAAAGCAACTATTACAATGTAAACAAAAAGAATATTATTTGGTTATTCGTTACATAGCAGATTTATTTTTCTTCGGCAAAAAAACAAGAAATTGCATAAGGAAAAAGCGTTTTTTGAGAGAAAAGTTTTCGAATGGTTATGAAAAAAACCGTCGTCGTTCTTTGTTCGTATCGTATGAAATGCGCAGTCTACGTGTCTGTTATAATTAGTATATGATATGTGTATTATATATTCAATCGTTATATATGATGATGCTGATGAACTGATAAACAACTTTCTATGGGATACATACCTAGTAGAGAATACACTCTGTATAATTAAACGAAAGCAATTATAGTGATGATTGGATATATATTATATGTATTCTGTATAAAAGAAAGAAAAACTGTTCACTTAAAAAGGAAAAAATCTTCTTGGCGAAAGTATAACTCTATATATTATAATTAAAAATTATATTACGGGGCCAACTGCCTCCCAATCCCAACACATACACACAAAAGATTTTCAAAAAATTAGAGCAACAGGTAAAAACAGAAGTTGTTGCAATGAAAAGAGTGGCGTAATGAAAAAGAAATAATTAAGTAAAACACTAAAACAAATGATAATTTTAGGTCCATTTTTTGATTCAGTTATTACTTTATTCAAAGAAACAAAAAATATATAATTGATTTGCTTCGAATATTATGAGAATGATGAGTATATACCTATAAAAATATATATTTGAATTTATCAAACCTTACTAGGTAGTTATTACTATTATTATTGATAATTATAATATGAAAAAAATCGAACTGATAAGGTGGAAAAAGCGAGATTTGGTGGGAAGAACACAACTTAAAAAATTAGAATAACAAAAAATTATCACCTTTGTTAAAGGGAAATTCTCGAAAAAAAAACTAAAAATGATATCTACATCAAATGCTATTATACAACAGGTAAAGACTTACTTCTGTGAATTTCCTGATCAATTTAACGTGAAAGCATATACACACGAAGAAAGTTCATACATACTTACGCGCGTCTTTATATAAAAAACTTATATGAGTTATTGTCGTCATGATATGTTTTTGAAGATGATAAAAAAATAATTACACGATTTAAAGTATAGATTTAGGCATTACTTAAGCTAATAAATGTCAACCGTGGTGACAACAATATCATTTATGAGTAATAAGTTTAGGAGTATGATAACATTGTACTATGTAAACTTTATCGCTATTTGTTTTTGTTTTTTTTTGGGATGAAACATATAATTGTTGTGTTAAGCACTTTACTCATCACACAAACATTTTTTGTCATTTGCGTATATAATTAATAATATAACAGTTTACCTTGTTTATGAAATGGTAATGATTGATTTTTCAGTTTGTAAGTTTTTTCTTAAAAAAAAAGAATAGATAAGTCAGCCTATAACATAGGTGTATAGCCTTGGAACCAGTGTCTGCATTTAAATTGAGTTTTTACGTCAATAATGGCATTGTTGTTATTGTACGTGTTTAACATTTCAATTATTATTATTACTATGAAAATTTAAAAAAATACAAAATGGAGTTCATTGATTGTTCTCGTGTTGTTTGTATACATTACGTAAAAAGGGAAAATGTATAAATTGGCATGCTAGTGGCAAAAAAATAATCCATTTGTTTGATCCAATTGTTTAACTTATTACAAATGAGATGTAATAATAAAAACACAACAAAATTTATGTACTAGTTGGTTTATTGGTGAGAATAAAGTGAGTGAAAACAATACCGTACGTAATCCTCTTTACAAGATATCGAATATTGTTCCTTTCTGTTATTGTTTTACGAACCTTGCTTTGCATACATCTCTTAATTTTAATGGTCATTTATAATTTTATTATGAACATGAACTAATGCATATATTTTAAATGCTCATAAATCACGGAAACAGGAAAAACTATATAGCTCATGCAATGAGAACGATACTTAAAAAATATTTGTTACGAGAAAATGTACTCTTCTTAAATACTAAAATGCCTGAATTCCTAATAGATTTTTTTAAATTGAGTAACTTTAAATACATTAATCCAGTAAACCAGGAAATTATATAATAAATTTGTGTTTATCTTTGTCCTGTTCTTTGTTTTGTAATTCATAATGATTATTCAAATTTTTTTCAATTTAATTGGCAATTCATAGATTTTCTGTGCAGGTCGTCTCCATTCGCACATTTTTTGATGTGTCAAGTCCGGTTGAAGTCTAGATGGAGCTCATTTTGAACTAGTTGCATTGCAGGCTTCACATTTTCATGAAATACATGACTGTTGGAAAACAGAATTTTATTTCATACGCAGCCTATGCAGTTAGCATTGTTGAACCCTGATTTTTATTTAGGAATCTAGAATCCCAATCTAGAACAGACCATTTACTGTATAAGTGTCATGGCAAATCGACTCTTCTAATGTTACAATATCTGATATAACAACTGATTGTCATTAAAATATAAAATGTTCTTCAATACTTAAACAAATAGGTGAAATCTTTTTAAACTTCAATTTTCAAAACGCAATAAGACACAAAATCTTTTTTCAATGATGGGTCATAGCAGTGTGGGAAGCATGGGACCACCCTCGTAAGGCCTTGGCTAAAACCCCACACATTTGCTTGATCTCTGAAAAGACAGGGGTGAGGTACTTTTTTTTCCGTTCCAGTCCCAATTCAATAAACGGTATCAATTAATAAATCAATACTGATGTAATGAGTATTGATTTGATTGGTAATAATAAATAAGAATGTATTCATTACTTCCGTTTTATGGAGATTTTTTGGTATTACACAACATTGATAAAAAAAATAAAACAATTGTATTATTACTTTTTTTCATGTACATACAACCTCTCAACCGCCAGATTCATCATAGCGATGCGATCATGAAGTCATTTTACTGTCAAGAAGTTGTTCAATCAGGTAGTGTAACATTTTTATAAGGCACATTTGTAAGTGTGCATATTTCATATTTGACCCTATCGTGTTTTGAGTAAACTTAACTTACTCTTGGAAGAAGGATAAGGGTTGTAAGGAACGAGGCACTACTACAACTTGCAGTATGAGTAATGCACCAACTTAATTCCCGTATAATTTGTTTTCATCTTTATCCTCTCAGAAGGTAGGAAGCAATCATCAAGTAGGTGTCAAGTAGCTAAATCTATTCAATAGCCATTAAGAAAACAAACACTTGAAGAAAAACCAACAATGTTCGCCACGCCGACAATACGATATACACTTCAAGAGTCATATTTAACGGTAATCAAGACAAAGCAACCAATGTTTAAGCAAAGCAAGCCTTAACAATAACCATGAAAAGCTCAGGGCAACAACAATGTCATTGTAATCAACTTTTTCAAGTACGATCGTTATTACAATTTCGGTGGACAGTAATAATGAGCGTAACAAGTTGAACAATAAGTACTTAAAATCGACAAGTTACCTTTTCCTTCATTTTCACACTTTAGTACTCAACTACGCACCGCGTAACATTGTTATAATCACAACAATGGAATACCTGTGTCTTCAAAGTCTCAATTCGCAACTCTTATATTCCCCTCAAACATGTACTTCCCCGCTTGTGTGTGTGTGAATGAACAAAGAGGAAAACACTTTGTTTCATCTCTTGTCTCACATCATCATTGAGTTGTACTATGAGGAAATGCTTTCATCTGATTCAGTCAGTCAGTCAGTCAGTCACACGATCTTTCTTGTCCTCCTCAGGTTGATCTCTCCACAATGCACAACTCTTCTCACTCTTTTTGAAGTAGTTTGTCCACTGAATAGAGAGAGATCGCTCCTGGGCCACTGACTCCCATGGAGTCTCATGCAGATAGGGTGGAAATAGGTTGGAATAGGTTGGAGAAGGTGGGCCCAAATGTCAACAGGACGCAACTTTTTGACGGAGATGAGATGAAAAAGATTCATACTTCCTCGATGTCACAGACACACAGTTTTACAATAAGGATATACCTATTAATAATCATATAAATCTCCACTCCGTATTGTATACAGGTGAATTTCCCATTGTGTCTTCTTGTGTTTCAGGTTCGACTCTCAGGAGGAGTTGAACAACGCACCAGGACCGAGCGTTTTCCCCTTTTATTCAATCACTTTGTACGGACACTTTTTTCTTCTATTCTTTCTCCATTGTCGTCTTTCATACATTTTTTGTTGGCTCCTTTCAATCATTCAGTCAAATTCTCATTCATCCCTTTTCATTCATTCACTATTCTTTCCCTTTAATGCTTTTCTTCTTTTTCTTCTTCTTCTCTCTCTTCTGGATCCCGACCCGACGTTGTCGTCGTTCCTTTTATGCAAGTTATACATTCAAAAACATGAATCACACAGGGTAAAAACCCGTGTGCTTCTTTCTCCTCTTTGCCATACACAAAAATTGTGGCAACAGAGGCAGAACCAATCTTCCCATCATAACAACTATATCAATGTACAAGAAAATGGAAGGGTACATTGTTCACAGTAGTACAGAGAGGTAATCATGTAATTGTATGATGAATTTTACTTTTGCTCGTTGTTCGGTAAATGTGAACTTGTTGCCGACCGTGTCGCACTTTACATGCAATCATTATACTCATTATTATTATTGGGACTGACGGCTGAAGAGTTTGACTTTAATGTTCGACCGACCCTAGTTCTTTCAACAGGGACTAGATCAGCATGTCTTACATGAAATTCTAACAGGGCATTATTTCTCGTTCCTACATTTGCAAAAGCAGCGAAAAGAAGGGTCCCCTATTTCATAAGAGATTTTTTTTGTGTCGGAATATGAAAGAAAATATTATAATAATATGATCGCAATAATACTCGTGTATTACAAGAATACATGCATACTGACTGTCGTCCTACTACCAGAAACTTATATAATACGACAATTGAAGAGAACAATTGATATAAAAGCTGAATGACTACCTGAGAGCGCAACATATAACAAGACTTACAATAGGTGGCACACAATGGGGCAGTCCACAACACGACTCCTTCCAGCTCCTCTTCCTTTCTTCCCAAATCTCAACAAAATACATAATTGTAGCGTCGGTTTCCTTAGCTGTGGCCGACCTGGTTTTAACCTGATGCTGATCCCCTTTTGTTCACCGACAACTGAACAGAGACTACACATAGAGTTTAGCGACTCGGAGAAGATTTTTCCTTTGTTTTCTCGTCTTCGTCTTCTCTTGGGTTCGCATAAAGCACTCTTTCTCTCTGCCTGCATCTTGCCGTCCTCTTTTGGGCATAGTTTTACACTCAAACATAATAATACAAATTCAAATGTCAGTTTGAGCTTTTTTGCATGTTTGACGACCAGGTTAATGTCAAATCAACGAAAACTTTCGTTCACTCAGAGCGCAGTGGTTGCGCTTTGTAAAACAGATACTCCCGCAGAGAGATTCAGAGGTGAGTTTGCATGCACAAGTTAAGCTATTTGTGAGATTACATCATAATGAAAAACCGTGTTGGTAATTCCTTTAGGCTAAAAAATAAAGTGTAGAAAACTTTCCCATGAAATCTTAAAAGGTAAAGATTGAAGAGCTCTGTTTGTACTGTGGCTTGGCATATTCATTCACAAACCAAACTTACGCGACCGTTCACCTCACCACATGCACACATTTCTGGGGTGTACAGGTTCCATTCACGAATGTGAGAAAATTTAACCAAATTATTTGTATGTCGATTTGTGGATTGGGACGAATTATTAATAGATTTACTTTGGAT
>JAQIXW010003532.1:0-13017 GCA_034700685.1 Willowsia buskii | reverse complement strand
TAGTTTTCGAACTTTTTACTAGCCACCTTATGCAAATATTGGTATACAAATTAAAAGCATATCAGTTTTTCATCCTTATCAAGCCTTTCAATCTTATCTTAACAGTCATTAGTGAAGAGCTAAAACATGTGAGCAATAAAACTGTTGCGTTTATTTAGATAGATGGCTACTAAATTGCAAACTTCTCTCTCTAATCTTTTTTGAAAATATGTTTAAAGTACATTTTCTGTTGTTTCGCGATCCTCTGAAAAAATGTCTGTAAACTTTTTATGCAACATATTTATAATCACAACTGTTGTATTTTCTGAAATTATTCCTTATCATGCCGCCACACACAGGGAGAAAATCTCTGCTAGGTTATACTTTAGGTGTCGTTTATATTTTCGTGAGTGGGGTGAGTGCGGGTGGGTGGTATAAAGCAGATAAGCCAGAGTAATGCTATTATTATGTATTGCGCATTCATCAATGGCACAATCAGCTACCTAAGATGCAACTTCAGGGGAAAATACTTTTTAAACCATTTTTTAAAAGTTTTTTATTTAAAGTACAATACCGCGTTTTGCTGCAAAGTGCGCAGACTACCTGTGTGTGCGCAAGACGACTGATGATGCAAGACAAAAGGAGTGATAAACCATGTGCACAGACGTATAAGCGTATTTGCAACTTATCACGATGATGATTTATTATTATAATAGTAGCAGCTCTCTTGATGCTGATTAAGATGTTGTGATATTGGAAAAATTATGAAAGGGGTAAAGTGCCAAAAAATTAAGCCATTAAGGATTATCGCTAACTATGCATTGTTTCTCTGATTATTCTTGTTAGCACATAGGTATTACTTGTGTGGCTCTGTTCAAAGCTACTCTTATTCTTTTGTTGTTTTAAGCTTTAATTAATGATGATTTTTGGGTTTGTTGGTGGTGCAAACTTGATTAGAAATGAGTAGAGGACTTTATAGAGATGGAAACAAATGATGTGTCAATGATAAAAATGAATGTTTTCTTCATCGTAAAGAAACCATTCATGTGAGACGAGCCTCTTTTTGATAGACAGTTCTAAAAAGGAAATGGATTCGCTGTTCCTACTAATTTCTGAATAATCATTGTCCCGGACGAATATATGATCTCTAGTGATTTATGGGCGAGTATCATCAAAGTAGCGAGTAAGGTATAAGATTTTGCTGTTCTCAGACTATACCATTTGAAGAGACAAACAGACACAATCTAGTAAAGTTGAAAATCTCAGCAAAATGTGATACCAATTTTGCATTTACCTTTTAATTAAAAGAAAACCAATTTATTTTATCTGAATAATAATTTAACAAGGCAATAAATTATTCTATGACTGATCCCTATTGTATATAAACGCAATTTCCTCACAAATCAGGGCTGATTAGAATAAGATTTCTATTTTATCAGTAGATTCAATTGATGACAGAAAAAGAGAGATGGTGAACCTAAACCTAGCCACAAGAATCATTAATCAATCAAAGCTAAAAACAGGCTGAAAACTGACTCATGTATCACACATCATCATCAAACATTAGCATCTAATAAGCAAACAACGCAAAAAATGTGATCTTTCAGCTTCCACTAACATACAAGTTTAAAGATAACTTACCTACCTTTTTTTTACTTCAAACCCACATCACCGCCAAAAAAATGTACCGTTACTGCGTAAAAAATAGAATGGATCAATCAGCCGTGAAGAGTACACATATGAATGCAGTCATACTCATGTCATCATTTTTATTCTTCAAAAATGATAATCCGTTTGAGAGACTTTATCACACACACGCCCAATTACTCTGCTCTTTTACAACATGTTGTGAAAATGGTGCCAAAAATATTAACTCTTTAAATGAGGAAGGAAGGCAGCAAGTCCGGAAGGAAGGAAGCTGGGGCTTAAAGCTTCATAAAAAAAGTAGTCCTCCTCTGTAAAACAAAATGTTATACACTTTATTCTAGACAGACATGTTGTACAACAATTTTCAAGACAATTTTCAACATTAAATTTCAACAAATTTTTTTGTTTGTTTCCATGATCATGATACAGATTTTAATTTTCTGTGCGAAACTAATGCCAAATTGTGCGTGCCACGTTATCACATATTTTGAAAAAAGGAAGCTAAGCAACTGCTTACAAAACTTACCTACATTCTTATTTTTTGTTTACTTTACATTTTGCAGAGAAATGCCCTCAAAAAAGAGAGGGAACACAAAATCATTAAAAATTTTCTGCTTCAGAGACGAAAGAGTAAAACTCTTCCGGTAGAAAAATATATCCCCATCATCATCATATCATCGTTTTACCATCACCAGCACCACAACCGCTACCACATCAACCAACCCCATCCATCATTCATTTTCTGGTGAAGAAACAACAAGACAACAAGAAGAACAACAGAATATTATCATAATAATCTTTTAAAATCTGTGTTACTTTTAGAGGGGAAGAGGAAAAATTTACTGGTGCAACAATTGACTGTAACATAAGTTGGGTATTATTATGCAAATACAAACAAAACTTAAATCAGGCACAGGCATGGCGGCGAAGGAATATGGTGCAATATGCCTTTTGAATTTATACTACTCTGTCGTAAACCTGAGCATAATGGCGATACAATGTAATTGTGAAAAAAAGCAGTTCTTTGAAGTTCTCTGTTTGCTTTAAAAAATGCACTCATCTTTTTTAACGCCACATCAAACTACATTTTTTACGGTATCAATCCTCTTTATTGAGAAGACACTTCATTTGCATAATTCTATTTTTATGTAATCAAACAATACACACAAGTCGGAGTAAGTTTTTGAGTCATTTTCAGAAAAAAATATATAAAGAGAATCCAATTTACCTTTTTTGCATAAAACTTGAAAATGTAAAGACGCATTATTTTCTGAAAAAAAAAAGATTATTTAACAATGGGCCGTGATATAAATGCGTAACAAGAGTAAACAGTGGTGGTGGTTGTTATGATAAGAGTAGTCGACGTGTGTTGTGAAGAAGCACTCTCAAATTAAAAATAAATTTATGATGACGACCATCACCATAAATGTGAAGTAAGCGAATTAAATTGAGGAAGTCACTGAAAAAAGATTCTGTTGCTCATCACTAATTTTTATTGATTACCGTTCATTTTTCTTATGATTTCATGAAAGGTGACTGGCACAGGGTCGTCGGTCAGTCATATATCAAGTGACCATGAAATATGGATAGGTCAATCCGTGAGTGCATAATAATATAGTGCAACTGCGCAAAACACCAAACTCAAAGTTCATTCTTTACGGTTATTTACGCTTACAAGAAGGGAGTAAATTTTTAAGCAGTTTATGTGGGACCTTATAAAAATCAATTGATGTGTAAGTATTAACCATTCATCCATTTAGAGATGTCAATTAAGCGTGTTTATTGACACACCATATTTACACATAAAATATTTAGTTGTCAGCTTTGTACCTGTGATTTTCGTATCTTTTCGTGTTATCGATTATTTCCCTGTTAAGTTATCGTTATCATAATCACCAGCAAGCTATATGTGTACTTACTTAACTGTGAATAAAGATTCTGTGAGGAAGTGTGAATTTGAAGCATGTTTACCTAATTAATGAAGCATAAATTAATATTTAAGAAATGAAGCAGTATGTATAGAGAAAGAAGATAGATTATACAAAGTATTTGTGCAAGCTTTTAAAACAAATTTCATCGACATCTTTTAATTACTTGTAATCGTTAATCTGAGTATGCCATCGCTGTATCAATTGCTAAATATTTTTATCAGGTTGAAGTTACAAGTATTAAAATCTTGTTAATATTTTTTACAGTTTGTTTTATTGATTAACTTAGTTTTAATTGCTTTAATGGTCCTTAACTCATTTTAAATCGTATAGTTTAATGAATGATTTGCATATTGCTTACAATTTTATTTCTTAATATTTGAAAACTATGAAAACATGTTAACAAAATCACTCAGCCCGTGTGTTTCTTGTCCACTTCGTTGTCCGGTGTCTTTCAAATGTCGTATTTTTCTGTCCATAATCTTTGTAGCATATAGATCTACTTATCTATGACAGTGTCCTATAAGGCCTGATCTTTTTTTTTCATAAAATGACCATTTCATTGGCCTCCCTAATCATTCGTACAATTATCCTTATATATTTTATCAGTGTTGAACATTTTCAATATTTAAGTGTTCATAATGCGCAAGAAATTCCTCGAAACAAAATGCAAAACAACATTAAATATTTCAGCATAGCTTCTTAATGTAGCGTGGAAAATTTGGAGAAATGATATCGAAGAACTGACACCTACACATGTTTGTCTCCTGTGCTGGATTTGAAAGTTTGATAACCATTCTCATTATTAATGAAGATGCTTTTTGAAGTTAAGTAAACTCAAATAGTAATGAGAAATCCATTCAACCAGACGTGGGTAGCTCAATCCATTAATTTTAAAACACCACCACCGTTTAGGCGCATTTAGAGAGAAAACTATATTTAAAATGTTGAGCTCTATTTTATAATTGATTTTAAATGAAACATAAGAAACATTCCTTATAGATTTTACTTTTTTTCATGAACAATTTGCATGACCTCCTATCACACTAAAACAAACGTCTAATTCGTTATTCCTTTTTAAAATGTACTTTAATCTTTTAATCGTCTAGATAAATTATAAAATGCCTAAGCATGTGCGAACAGTGAACAGAGATTAGTTTCTACAGTAGCTATTTTCAATGAGCTTATGATAAGGATGATATGTATAGTAGTTTGGTAATCGTTTAAAATTGCTTCTCTCTACTTAATTTTATATTACATGAGATAAGGCAGCTAGCATTTTGGTGACCTTCCAAAAAATGTTTAGTCTGCGTGATTTTCTAATTTTATTTCTTTCATTGCGATTTATCTCGTCTAGTTTAAAAGCGCTAGGTTAACTGTCTGGTCAATGATCATATGCTGAGAATGAAGAGGTGTGCTTGTTTCCACAAAGTCGGACCCTCCCAACGCCATTTTTAGAGGGGTAAAAGATCGAAGTAGTCTCCGATTCAAGCGTTTCCCCGCCTCCCCTATATCCTTCCTTTTGAGCCGCTCGAGAAAGTCATAAGACTCATCTCGAATTGCAGCAAGGTTTCCGTATACGGCGGTAACACTTAAGCCACTACAGATCGCAGTATTTCCATAAATGAATTTTCTCTCTGCAGACATAACCGAGCCAAGAACAATGCACGCGTATAAGCCAAGAGTGCCTTCGCAAATCATAAAAACCATGAGACAAGCTGTACTGTATTTGTAGGTGTGATTGTAATTTTGAACAAAAACTTGCAGTTGTCTAAAGAGGACACATCCGGTGCGAAAGTTGCCTGTGGATTTTTGTGAAATGAGGGAAATGTAGGAGTGCAAGCAGTAGGCTTTGAGAATGATCCCGATGCACATTTGAGGGAGAAAGCTGTTGAGCATGAATGCCCGACAGAAGAGGGTTGTAAGTGCGATTGGAATCATCACAAGTTTGGAGGGTAGAGGAATGGAGGTGTTGCTTAGAGGGGAGGAGGTGGGTATGAAGGGAGATGGGGTGGAGGCGGAGTTGCATTTGTTTATTAAAAAGAAGCCAGGCTGCATAGGAATGCAGGGTTTGCGAAAAAAGGAGATTTGGCCAAGGACCGGAACAAGGAAGCCGGAAAACATTAGAGTTTTGGTGAGAAGAATTAAAATGCGTTTTCGAGCAGTGATGGCAGGGATCTCGACTTTTGTTCCGTCTGATAAATTATCAACATAATTATTTTAGGCATGTTTCTTGATTTCTTATGGCAATACATGCATTGCTACATATTACCTTCATTGTGGTTCGTTTCGAAAACTAACATTCCATTAAGCAAGGCGACAATGTCCTGAGAACAGTTCAACTGTTCCTTTATCATGTAGCAGCTGCATGATGAGTACAAAATGTAAAACCAGCATTGCAAAACTTGAGACACATCAAGAGCACTCCAGATATGCACAGTTTGGAGGAAACTGAGGACAGTGAAGGATGCGGACAAGATGAGCTTCCAGCGTATGTACCGCAAGTCTTTGGAAGACTTGACAAAGAATCGCTGTGTCTTCTTGGAGTAGTCGAAAGGGAGAATATTCCAAATGTCAGCGATTTTTCGGAATCTTAGCAAAAGCTTCAGAATTCCTTTTACAGGTCTTGCTTGATTCTGATGTGGAAGCAACATTATGCCTATTGTTCCCTACAACGCTGTAATGTTTTATCGTACACGAGATAAACGAAAGGACGTCCTTTCGAATGGAAATTGCACAAAGGAAAAAAGAGTTGAAGGTGGGAGTGGGAGTCTTAAAGTGTATGGAAGAGAGGAATGCCAAATTACTTAACAAGCAATACATTTTTTATGGCTTGGCTTATGAACGACTTTCTTATCGATTTACAAAAATGATTCAAAAAATAAGACTGAATTAAATATGAAAGTCATTCATTACCAATTCCCTATCCCTGTAAGCTATCAAGCAAAATGTTCGCCTCTACTTTTAATAAATTATTCTAACGACGGAATGTAAATTAAGCTATTATGGCTTTCTTAGTATATACAGTTATTGCTCATGGACTTAAATCTAACAAAAACTTTTGCATTTATACGTAATATGAGGTATGATATGTCGTGATATTTTTAAATCGTCGCCTTTTAATTTGATGAATTATATAATTGAATGAGCGATATCCCACGCTTTTCTAATAAATTCACCTATTCGTAGCTAAGCACCAAACCCTATGACAATTTTACTATCATAGCATTTTCAATTTTCCAAAGCGTCAAAAGTTGCAAAATTCATGAACTGTTATATCATTTTTTAGTCACAGAAAGCTTTTAAGAGTTCTGAAGGTTGGTTTGTTTTATGAAGTTAAAAATGCATGTACCACACTTATGCAGGAGCATTACGTTCTTCACATGAAATAAGAAAAGCTACGTGCATTGAACGAAAATGCTAATCTGGAACTGGAAGTAGCTTGGTGTTGCTTACTGTTAATTATTAAGTATTACGGCACAAAGCTACTTCAGTCTCTCTCCCACATTACAGTGCATAATTGACACTATGATTTTTGAACACTTGAAAATGGTCTGAATGTGTTTTTAGACTACTTTTCTCATTCCAGATTGATGTGCGTCTACAGAAACCACTAGAATTTGCTAGAATGTCAAAATTATGCAGTAGTAAATCTTATTGAACGAAGTTACCGAAGTCGATTACCACTGATAGGCGTGCAAACACAACGAAACAACACAATTACAAAGACATAACAGCTAATAATAAAGATAAACAATATATACGAATTAACTCGATATTAATAGTACAAACTTCATACTATGTACCACATTATTATATCAAAATACACATTATATTATTTCTAGAAAAATATCAAAGTAAACAATATGCTCATTTTTTCTGCATTTTTAATTTTTTTATTGGATTACTGTATAATTAAATAACATACATAATTGCAAATAACAAATTATAAACAATTACATACATACATAATAAATTCAAGTGAAGGGACATGATAAAAAAGGCTCACCGGAAAAATTCCTTACAATCTTCAGCAATTTGTAATAACAACATGATATGCATCATCGACTCATAAAACAACTAGAATGAGTTACAAAATCACCGATAATTTAATTCCAACAAGATCTTAATGATAGGTACATGATATCAAATATTCGTTACTAACATAACAAATATTCCACCGTAAATTTTTATCTGAATAAAGTAATGTTTAAAATTAGCTTGATAAAACCTGAATATTTTTTGTGTTACACGATTAAAATCTGAATATAAAATATGGCACCACCCAGCAAACAAATAAAAAATAAAAAGTAATGCGAATGAGATTCGAAAAAGCTATAACCGACTCACCTCCAACCTTTTACCTTCGCTTAGGTTTCTCCTTCTTCTCCACAGTAGGTGGTGGTGCCCACTTCAAGTATCTCGGATCAATCATCAACCTTGGCTGGCGCAGGTTATTAGCTTTAATATGCTCATCTGCAGTTTTTGCAGTTGCACAAATCACTTGCTGACCTTTCCAGTATTTCACCATGTTGATGGTATTCAATGTAGATATTATATCGCTTTTTTTGAAACATGTCATATCAGACAATTCTTGTACGGAGATGGTGCCAGTGCGGGATCGCAAAATTTGCAAAAGGATCCATGTCCAGTAAGAGCGATAAGATCGTTTTCCTACATTGAGAAAACAGAGATTCATCAATAATTAACACCTTATATGTTCATTAATATTACTGCATTAACTTCTTTTCTCCTTGAACACGTACCCAAATCAGACAAAGGTGTCTCAGGGGTTCCAGCTTTCTTTTCCCGCCTAGACAGATTGTAACTCAAATCAATCAGCAGCTTTCCGAACCCCTTTTTCTGGTGCGGTGGCAATACCAATATGCACGACACATTGTTTCCTGCCAAACTGAATTTCTCTTTGGAGAAATAACCAACAATATTAGCACCTTGTTGGTCTACTTCACAAAGAACGTAGAACAGGAAGTCAGACACGTCGTAGTACAACATCTTATGATTCAGGAAGAGTTTGCAAATCAGACACAAGTTTTGACAGAATAATTTCTCTTCTTTACCGTCTACTTCGAAAACGGAAATAGTTCCCTGGAGAGATAAATACAGGTTAAGCTTAGTAATTTTATCTATAAAGAAAATTACATTTTTATCGATCAGATGATTTTACAATTGATGTCAAACCTTTCGATATATCTCTTTTCCAGGTGGTTGACGAGCAGTGCAGGTGTCCCAATGATGCTTGAAGGTTGAAAGGTCATCAGTGTATTTCAGACAATACTGACATATAAACAATTTTCTGACCTTGCCATACTTATCTGGGTAAGGCCCAAAGTACCATGTGTCGATCAAGTAGGGTCCGAGCTGCACTTTATCGATAAGCTTGACCTTGGTATTCTCCTCATGCTCTTTTTCTAATGCCGCTGTAGTGGGGTCCATCTCATCAATGCTTGTTTGAACATTATTAATTTCGTTCAGTTTCCGCTTCTGAGTCCTAGTCATCTTTCGAGGAGTGCTTTCTGGCGTGTCTACTGAGCTTTGAGATAATGATTGTTGAGAGCTGGAGGAGCCAGCTTTAACAGGATCCTTTGCATCCTCGAATTCTTTGACTGTCATAATTCTGTCTTGAGAGACCCACTCATCCAATCTTTTGTCATGGTTCTTAAAATGGACAAAGTACTCGAAAACATCTGGAGTAAATTCCTCCTCATCTTCGAAAGTACGAACCTGGATTATTTCGGCACCATCTGAACATTAATGAATCAAACAATTAGCGAATGATTATAGGTAATCAACATTTTATACTCTAATTAGGTGTAATATAAACACTGAGGCCGTCCATGGGCCATGATGGTTTATTAATTAAATTGTCTGATGATTTTACTTACACCACTGATCGTTATTCCTCCGAACCATGTAATTCTTTCCCACCTTCAACTTCCGATTGATAGGAATAGCTCGATTTACCCTCACAGGTGAGCTTGGAACTATATCTGGCGAGAGACAAGATGCAGCTCGGTTACCAATAATTCTAATCGGTTTTGCTCTCAATCCACTATACTCAGATGAAAACATTTTAGCTGTTTCAAAACAAAAACAATTTCAAAATTCTAAAATCTGGTCAGATTAAATGTTATTCTTTAAATGTCATCATCTCTTCAACTTCATCTGTATCCATAATCTATCAAATAACCCTTTTAAAATTATTGAAAACTCACCTCTCCCCATTGTCATTGGGGTTTTTGGCTCATCTTTTGTAACCCCCCAACGTTTCCTTAAGTCGAACGGTTCTCTTTGGTTCTCTATCCCCTGACCGCCAGCACCTCCAACATTAATATTAGCAGTAATCCCAAATCCACTCATTCTGATGAAAGCACCTGACATGTTTAAACACAGATACAGAATTTTTTAAAGTATATTTGAAATACACGTCGAATAATCTGATCATGTCGAATATTTTTCAAATGACATTTATCTCTTTATCTACATCTGTTTAACTAATCTGTCAAAGAAATTCCTTTAAAAATTAATAAAATCTTACCTTGGTCGGTTACTCTTTGTTTTCCTTTTTCGCCTCTTTACCACCACCACCAACTTTAATTGTTAATTAGGACCTTACCACAGTCGTGATCTTAACAATTTGTAGGTTGACAACCAAATTAACTTTAAGGAAATTATCCGTTAACAAATAACAAATTGGAACTAACAAATTATTTCACCTTTAATTACTTGACTGTAATTCTTCCAACAAAACACTACAAAAGCAAGATCACTTCAGCCTCAGCCACCCGCAATCTACCCGCTACCCAGTTGATCAATTCAACCTAGACCCCGAAAGCTAGACACAACGGCAAAAGAAATACAAGCAGTAAACAAGCAGGCTGGACACGACTGAATTGACACAGAAGACTACTTTTACTTACAAGTAATGATACCTAATGGGTCATTCTTTACAGATGGAACGTTTATTATAAAAATTCCAATTTCGATGTGAATAATCGAAATTTAAATGAGCGGAGTGGCGTTCGAAGGGAAATCTCCGACTTTTTTTACCGCAGACGCTGAAGCATTTAATTGAGAGAGGTGTTCGTTTGGGGAAAGGTCACAGTTAATCAATAATAATCAATCAGTTATTCCCTAACAAAGAATGCCAATTTTAAAATCCAAATTACACGTAAACTTTAACCGTACTCGGTCACAAATACAGTATCTGCTATTTTCATGCAATAAATGATGCTCGGTTACATATATATACGTGAAGATTATGTATGAAATGGAGAAATGCGATCGCGTAAAGGAAAAACTATAAAATTATAGAATGATTTATGAAAAAATGCCTAGATAGATATAGGTAGGTAAACTTTAAACGTAAAATAACGATTTATGAATTTGCTTGCAACCAGCAATAATATATTCAAACGCAATCTACTAAAATCATTGTTGCATCTATATATAGTTTAATACATACACTGCTTCTTTAACCGTTCCACACTAGCAAAAAAGTGTCACAAAAAATCGACTTCCAATTCTGAAAGCGCTAAAAAAAGTTTTTTTTCTTCATGTTCATAGCAGGTGTGGAAGGGGACCACCCTCGTAAGACCAAAAAACCTAAAATAAGACGGGAGTAAGGTTCCCTTTAATCGTTCAAGTCCTATTTAAAAAATTGGAAGTATGTTTTTCAAGAACATTTACCTAATTTGTTCATTCAAAAGCAAATTTTGGCCAAAATGCACACACGGAGTCCGTTTTTTGTATGCCCTTTCATACGACAGTTTGTCATTGATATAAAAAAGTTTTTTTATGCATGCAATTTTTGGCCTCACCTTCACCTCCTAAGTCCAGAGTTACTTCAGCGATATGCTCAGCAAGTTATTTTACTGTCGTGAAGTCGTGACATTTTTTACGCGACAAGTTTGCTAGTGTGTTTTCGGTATTCTTTCCGGGTGCTATTGCGTTGGTGCTAATGATTATTCATTTTTTGCAAGTTCCTGCTAAAGACATTTCCTCGTAAGTTCAACTGTAGACCCTGAAAGCTGAGATTTTCATAAATCTATAAGAATAGTAATACAACTACCAAACTGATGATCCAAATCCAGGAATTCAAAGGGAACTACTGATGAATTATGATGATACGATAATTATGACGCAATACTACAATACAATTACATAAGCCTACTGAACTAAAATGCAAAACCATTTACTTTTCCTCCGGGGGTTAATTCTTTAGAGCTACTTCTCACTGGGCGGGCTACAAAATCAGTCGCTGTTTCATCGAAAACTTTTTCTTAAACTTCCAACGCAACTTACAAACGACAAGAAAGTTTATTTACCTGAAATCCGACTCAAGTCATGTTCCCAAAAACATCCAACAACAAGGAACAAAGAGCTACAAGCTATAAGAAAAAAATCTTGACAGCATGAAATGAACAGGAGCCTCCTAGACACACCGCGCCACTTTTTACCTCGCAAAAGTAAAATACTGACTCAACTATTAAATTAGTAAATATTCCACTAGCTTACATTTGCCAGTAATTTGGTGATAAGCAAATAGCTATTTTCAACACATCTAATTGCTGACCTTATACGTAACCGTGTCAAATGAATGACCCCATGTTCACTATGGTATGAAACCATACAAAATAGAAGTTGGATCTTCTATCTTCTCCGTCCACACATCCTAAAATCGGCGTAGCAGCTCAACGCTAAAGAAAGCAACAGGCAGTAAACCAGATGAGTAAACAAACAGACCATCCTCTCATCATCCATCCTCTCTACAAAGCAATCCATATCAACATCAACTTGTGTCCATGCTTGGATACAAGTAGTAGAACCAGTCGTCATAGTCATATCATCTTTTGCTCCTCCTAATGATGACGTCCTCGTCTCTGAATCACGTCATCATCGTCACAAAATAATTCTCTTCGTCATCAGTCATCACCACCAAATCAACCAACAACACTACCACTACCATCCGCTTCTTTTACACACTGCCTTGTCTTCTCTCCTTCCGTCCGTTCAGTTACATCCGTTGTCAACTAGCATTAAGTTTAATCATCAGTGAGCATTCAAGTCAACAGGATCTTTCCTCCTTATTCAACTCAGCATCACACTCAATTAACTCGATCAGCCATTAAGGTAAGCTGTTACTCTTGTACAAAATACTCACTTGTTTTTTTATTGAAAGGGTTGTCAATTGGGTTCAGAAGGGGTGATAGGATTTTGACGTATGGGTTATCTTGATGGCAATGTTTTCTGATAGTCTATAGCAGTGTTGATCTTAGGTTATCAAACTTTCAGAGAGGTTTTGAGAAGGATTGTGTAGCTTTTTGTATGTAAAAAAAAATTAACAAAAATCAAAATATGACTCATCGATTGAAAGATTTGAGTTTCCCATTGTTGAGGGTATTGTTAGGAATTTTACGATAGGCAATATTATATCATTTGAATT
>JAQIXW010003531.1:0-13017 GCA_034700685.1 Willowsia buskii | reverse complement strand
GAAAAAGCTTGCCAAGTAAGAGTGACTACACAGCTCTATGTTTTTGACTGATCTACGATAATCTAAAATTTGTCCTGCTTTTTTATAGTTGTAAATTACAAAAAAATCATGTGAAAACTTTTTTATGCTATAATTATAAACGTGCAAATATCCAATAATTCTTGTACAATCTGTAGTTAGTTGCTAAATATTTAGTTGTTCCATCATTCAACTACATAAAGAACAAAACTGTATTTTCACACAAAAAAACTTTAAGTTATCCGAATATTTGAGAAAATTCTTTAATGCGTATGTACTTTCATATAAGAATAGAGCAAATGATCTTTCGTATTTCATGTTAATTTAGTTAATACACAACGTGTATGCTAAAAGTTGTATTCAATCTGTAGTACAAATAAAAGGTAAAAACAACGTAGTGCATTGGTACATTAAGCTCACAACATGATTTGATGCTAAAGGTCTGCTAATTTATGTAATTAATTTCAAGATTTTTCGTTTGTGTGATTAACATGTGTGATTCAATCGATTCCTCAATTATTATTTTACCACAAAAAATGTAAAAGGATTTGCAAATTATGCATTTTGTTTTAATGATTTATAAATGAAAAAGCTGTGAGCTCGCCTTCCACTCAGAAAAGGGTAGCAGAGCTCACATTAAAGCGGTCCACGAAGAAGTCGGATATCATTTTCCGTTAGCTGACATTTGCAATATATCCGTTCCAAACAAGTGGTCCCCCATTTTGCACAAAAAGATCCCACCTGATAATAAAACAACCCGAGCGTCAAATGTTTCTCAACTCAGCAAATCTTTATATCTTTACGAATTTTATACTTAAATATAGATGATAAATCAATAAAACCAATGATGTTGGACACTCTTTACATGTCATTATCTTGTGTACATGTAATAGTTAATAAGCAATGTCATTGTGTTTATAATATAGCATGCCAAGTTTCCAATGCAAACACTATTCTTGACTGGAACAAAGGAAGAATGAAATAACTAGTAGCAATGGAAATGCACAAGTACTTTCACAAGCTCGAATCTGCACATCATAGCTAAAGCTTTATAAGTAAACGCATACCCCGTTTCTTTTCAAAGCTCGCAATACCTACTCACGGTAACACTACACGGCGATTATGTGGCATTGAACAAAGAAAAATATTGCTTCCCCCAATTTCATTTGTTAGTTTAGTACTGGAAAATATATGAGTATCATCATCACAATGACAATACAGGTCTGTTCCCATATGTTTTCTCATATGTTTTGTTACACAGTGTAGATATTTGAATGTTATACTTATACATTTTGTTGTTATTGTTATTATTATTCATTTTTTGCTCCAGCCAAAACAATAAGCATCAACACAAATAACAAAATCCTTACTCCACATTGCCATATGACGAAGCGACCAATATTACCACTAATGGATTCTTATTTAAGTTGTTTAAGGCCAAAAATTAATACAATACAAGTAACCATTTGATATACTGGGAAATTTACTTCAAACGTTTTGCAAAATGGTTTACAAATGCAAAAGCTGTGAGCGCATCTTCCAAACCAACGAGGAAAGAAAGTTACACACTCAATCTTTTCATGAAGGAATCCGATACCCGTGCCTGTTATGCGACAAAGATTTTACCCAAAAATATAAACTACAAGATCACCTGAAAATACACAGGGGTGAGATTAACCACAAGTGTGACACTTGCAATAAAATTTTTACAAGTAAGTGGAGACTTACTGAGCACAAGAGAACCCATCTTGGAATAAAACCACACGAGTGTCAAATTTGCGACAGGAAATTTCTCAACAAAGGTAACAGAGATCGACATCTAAGATCACATATTGGCGAAAAACCTTTTGCTTGCAAAATATGCGGAAGACGTTTTCAAGAAAGTGATACTATGAACAGACATCAAATTGCCCATTCTGGAAAACAAACACACAAGTGTTCACTTTGTTCCCGGACTTTCAGGTGGAAATATAATTTGAGACGGCATGAACACATGTCACATAGTGAGATCCTCCCCAAGTTTGAGTGTCCACAATGCCCAAAAATATACAAGGATTCGTCAACACTAGGCCGACATCTAAAGACGCACCTAGCAGGCCCTAAGGTGGCCATAAATAGCTGTATATTTTGTGAAAAGCCGGCGAAAAGTGTTTGTGGATTATATTTTCATATTCGCTACAAACATATTGGAGAGATGCCATACAACTGTGGAATGTGTGACGAGAATTTTTTCTCTTCAGGAGAGTTACGGGTTCATATTTTACGAAAGCATACAGGAGAAAAGTTCCATGCTTGTGGGACATGTGGAGCAACATTTTAACACGTCGACTGGACTTTCTAATCATTCTAAAACACATTTGAAACATGATCAGATAAAATGGCATAGATGCATTTTTTGTGGAAAGAATTTGAAAACAAATCGCAGTCTACTTACACATCTTCAGGTTCATGCAAACGAGAAACCTTACCATTGTCGTCGGTGTGGGAAGGAATTTTCTTATCGGGGGGATATGAAACGTCATTTTTCAAAATGTTGTCATACTTCCGGTTAAAAAGGTGTTATTTGATTTAGGGAAAAGTTTTTTTATCGGATGCCATCTCACTCATGTCTGATTTGCTTTCTTGTATGCAAAGTCATCAGTAAATTGTAAATTAAACATAGGGTTTAAAAGTGGAATTAAATATGTAGTTACTTAAATGATGTTAATAAATAGTTGTGTCCCAGTTTCGGTAATACAATTTGTAATGGTTTAAATGCATAAAATTTGTTTTGTGAGAATTATTTTAATGCAGAGTATAAATCGTATGATGTACATTCTTTACGCTGAGAATTTTTTAAACGCATGTTCGAAACCTTGATGATGTCACTGGATTGCTGTAATATGGGCATTTAGATGAGCTAGCTCAAATATATGACATTGTTGACTCGTTTGCAACCCATCCTAAAAATATTTTTGACAAGTATACATGCTTCTATGGGAAAGAAGATGAGAAGCAAATGCGTAATTTTATTGAAAAGGCGTGGTCCCAAACATTGAAAGATTTTAAATCTAAATACTTTTCACATGTATTTCTTCTAGAAAAACTTTTAACAGAAGCTTTTGGTAAATTGAATCACATTTTTATAAAACACAACTAAAAATTGTGAAAAATGAAGAAAAGTTAGCAGAACACGATAAAAAGAACTGGTGAATATGCTAAAATGTAGTTTAAACGCGCAAAAAATGGATTACGTTAAATAAATTCGACAAAATTCCTAGTCAAATCCAAACGACTTTAATGAACCTTATGGCTGAAATCTTGGATAATGACGGTAAACTTAATCATGTGCATGCTACATATTGCAAAAAAATGTTAGCAGAAATAAATGAAGAAATATTCTCTTTTAAAGCAAGACTAATTTAATTAATAAACCAACTCCTCTTCAAATTAGCAGTGTTTCAAATAGTATTCAAATATAAGTATTTATTATAAGGTAACACTGACCAAAGATGTGTACGAAATTCCTCAAAACTTTTCAGCAAACGAGATACACAAGCAATAAGCACCATGACACCATTACTGAGCAAGCTCTTACAACTTTGCTGTCACGAGAAGATAAAGTAGATGCATAAAGAATTATTCAGTGTCATTTAATATGTATTATGTATGTGCTTTCCAAAAGACATCCAAAATTAATGCAAATAGTGCAGATGTGTATTTCCCCAAAACACCCATTCATACTTTGAGCAATAGTATCATGAGTTTCGAGCTTATGAACAAAATAATGTTATTTTTTGCCACGAAGTTTTTTCTAGAAGCACCTACAAACTGAATGACTCTCCGTTTATATTGCCTTATAAAAATTTCAATACTCATTTGCAACACAGATGAATACTAATAAATAAAAACACATTTTTTTCTCTTTTTTAATGCTATTTTTCACCTGAAAATGCAGATGTTTGCATGTAACATATTTTTGTAACAGTTCGTAATCCTTCTATCTCTTAACAGAAGAAAAACCAAGATGGAACTAAAATATTTATGAGCTTTGTGGATAAAACTCTGTTCTAACAGCAGCACAGCTACAGATTGTTTCATATTAGCGGCTTAAACCAGATATGAAATTAGAATTCACTCATGATTATGTACAACTTTTAACAATTCATTGCATGAAAATCTTTTATAACGTATTATCAGCCGCAGCCTATCATATGTTACCAACCACTCAATACCACTTATCACTCATTACTAAAATTTTGTCTTGCACTCGTTGGAATATTTTCACAAATGAGGATTTTTCATACGTAAAAATGTAACTTTTTATACATAAAGGTTTTCTGCCTTTTGGAAGCTAAATGTTATTTTGGATTTTAAGTGTTATTTTTATAATACATTCAACATTTTCGGCAGACTTTTTGTATACATTCACACATAATTTGTCAGGACTTGAGTCGCATTAGACATTTTCAATCCACATCATGCATCCTTGAGCAACAAACATCACACTCTCAAATGGAATAAGACACATCAGACTTTACATTTAAATTCTAAAATTGTTGGTAAGAGTTATTTTTGTTATTGTTGTAATAATAGTTTTCTTGGCTCGTGTTAATGTTATTAAAATGTCAAAATGTTATCTATTCTCCTTAAAGCTATTTAACTAATTATTTCTGTAAACTGAATTTTGGATGTTTAGGATGGCTTACAAATGCGAGAGTTGTGATCGCACATTCCAGTCAAAAAATGGAAGATGCTTACACACAGAAGTCGTCCACTTAGGAATTCAATATCCATGTAATTTCTGCTTTAGAGTCTTCACTCAAAAACATCACATGTTAGATCACGTCAAATTCCACAAGCGCGAATTAAATCACAAGTGCGATATCTGTGACAAATTATTCACAACCAAGTGGGCACTCCGCGTGCATAATAAAATCCATCAGGAGAAACAACACAAGTGTCCCATATGCAACAAAAAGTTCACCAACAAATCACATCGAAACAGACATTTACGAATGCATACAGGTGAAAAACGCCACAAATGCGAAACATGTGGAAAAGGTTTCAAAGAAAGTGAGCAGTTAAGATATCATTACGGGATCCATACTGGGGAACAACCATACAAGTGCTCTGTATGTGCCAAAACATTTAGCAACCAATCGAATAAGATCCGCCATGAGCGAATTCATGGTCCAAAAATTCTGAAATATTGGCTTTGTGTATTTTGTAACAAGACATTTACTTCTGACGGGGGACTTTTTAAACATATTCGTCGTCATATCCAAGAACGATTTCTTAACTGTGGATTGTGTGAAAAATCATTTGTTACATTTGCTGATAGAAGTGATCATATTGCTCGAAATCATACAAAAGAAAAACATTATCCATGTGGAAGTTGTAGTGCTAGATTTTATAGACAAAGTGAACTGAATTCACACATAGCTAAAACACACAAGCAGAAGTCAGTCAAATAAATTAAGCTTATGTGTCATCCGTTCCTATTCCAATTACCAAGCAAATAATGACATTCATCAACATCGCTTCATCTTTTGGCGAAGCACAGTAAAAGCTTCCAACGTCACTAGAAATAACTGCGAATTTGCTATACAAAATATTAAGGTTTGCTTTGTTGCATGTAACATCAGTGGTTAATTTTATAAATTGTATTGAACTTGCAAAGGAAATAAATATTTTAAATGATTTATAATTTTTTATACATTTTAAGCATTACTGTTTAATGTACTTATTTTTCAATCCTCAAATAGAAAGCTAAGCTTTGATATACAACAAATTATTGAGCGAATGAATGCCTTCTTTTAAAAATTCAATAGTTTTTGATAACGCAAATGATAACGATAAACCCCTAATATTTTCAAAAACTGATTCTTCCAACTTTATTTACATTTCATAAGAACCAAATACTTCACCCTATTCCAAAATATCTAGAGAATATTATGACAAATTTTTAAGAGAATGTCAATTCCTTAAGTGATACATTAGTCGATTAGCAGTAATAAATTCCTTTCCACAAATACCACAGTTATGACACTTTTCATTCGTATGTGTACGAATATGAGCAAATAGATATACTTTTCCTCACGATTGTTTGGGCACCATATTCAAAATATCCATGAAAATTTTGTTTATCGCTTACATTCTGTTTTGTACTGTGTCATCCTATTTTTGTGAGGTTGCGTGGTGATGAAAAATGCTTGAATATCAGAAATGAGAAAAGGATAAATGCTTGAGTTTTATCTGTGTAGGAAAATTTTCCATGTGTGTGAAAGGATTCTAACTCTTTACAAGATGGTAAACTGTTGGTGTTGGTGACAGAACTGGTGATTATAATATTACTGAATGTGGTTCGTGTCTGGAGTCCAGACACGAACCACATTCAGACTCTGGAGTCATACTATACTTATGTCGCCTTCTCATATGCCTCATTAAAAGCTTTTGCATGGGATTTGGATTTTGCATTTAATATTCGTGCACTGCATATAAGTCTGTTTTTGTTCCTAACCATTCATACTTGTTTATTAAGATTTTCTCTCACATACCTTTCCATGTTTTTCACAAATGAATGAAGACACAGGACGAGACAAATGCTTTACTTTGCAGGCTCATGGTCACTCCACTTGATGTCAAAGCTGTGATGTACACAGAAGAAATTTTTCATGAATTGATTTTTAATAAATTAAACTTGTCAACTAGTACATTAATGTCCAGCCGGTTTTGTTTACTTATTTGCCCATCATTTGTCAGATATAGGGTTTTTCTAGTTGTTTTGCATTCAGGTTCATCAAACTACAAAATTTGGACTAAACAAAAGCAATCCAAGGTAAATATAGAATCCAAAAGGATAATATTGTTCATTGTAATGTATTTTACAGTTTAAAAGTTGTTGCTAAGATATACAAAAAATATCGCTAATTTGTGGAAAAGACAGCCTAATTTGATGTTATTATTTTATTTTGTTATTGTCATTTTTCATTCACAAGGAAAATTTAGAATGGCTTACAAATGTGAAAGTTGCCACCGGACATTCCAGTCTAAAAATGGAAGGCGAACGCACACTGAAGCTGTTCATTTAGGAATTCAGTACTCTTGCAATTTCTGTGATAGGGTATTTGCACAAAAACATCACATGCTTGATCACGTCAAAATCCACAAACGCGAATTTGACTACAAATGCAATGTTTGTGACAAGTGTTTCGCAACCAAGTGGGCACTCTACCAACATGATAAAATTCATTTAGGAGACAAGCACGAGTGTCCCATTTGCAACCGAAAGTTCACCAGAAAGGGACACCGAGACAGACATTTAAGACTGCACACAGGTGAAAAACCACACAAGTGCAAAACATGTGGAAAAAGTTTCAGAGAAAATGAGCAATTAAAAGATCATCAGGTAATACATACTGGTGAAAAACCTTACAAGTGCTCCATGTGTTCCAAAACATTTAGCTACAAAGTAAATAGGAGGCGACATGAACGAACTACGCATAGTAACAATCAGTTTTTGTGCCCTTACTGTCCAAGAAAGTATAGATGTCGTTCTGGCTATAAACGTCATTTAAATGCGCACATTTTGGGTCCCAAGATTCCTACAAATACTTGCTTGTTTTGTGACAAGCGATTTGAAACTTTATCTCAATTATATCAACACATTCGAGGTGTGCACATCAGAGAGATGCCATTCAATTGTGAATTGTGTGATGAGGAATTTGGATCATCCGGACAAAGGCATTCTCACATTACTCGGAAGCACACTGGCGAAAAACATCATGCCTGTGAAACTTGCGGCTTAAGATTTTTTTCATTGTCTGAGCTTAATTATCATTTACGGAAACACCTTAAACAAAATCAATTAAAGTGGTATGGGTGTATTTTCTGTGGAAAACAATTCGCTGAAAATCGCAGTCTTTTTGGTCATCTTCGCACGCATACTAAAGAGAAGCCATATCATTGTCACCGTTGCGGGAAGGAGCATTCGTATGGATATGATATGAAGCGTCATGTTTTGAATTGTGGATTTTCAAATTAAATGTCTGTATGTATAATGTTGTATGTTTGGTATGTATATATGTAATATGTACATATAAATTGTAATCTTAAAAACAAGACCAGAGCAAGATAGATTTTTTTTTGCTGTAGGAATACCACATTCTTATGAATTGGCTGGTTCTACTACGCAATGAAATATAAACTTTCAAAGTTTCTGTTATTTTAGTAGTGCAAAGTGTGACAAGTATTTTGGTGTAACAAGCAGTTTATAGTACCTTATTTCCCAGCAATTCAACCTTGCTTCCGGCAAAAGTCCCCTTATCTGTTTTCTCAACGAAAAAGAGAGTGAAGAGAAGCCGGTGCTTAAGCGAAATACTCACAAGTAGCTATTGGAGTTCATGATAAGCTAGATACAAAATACAAATGTATGTATGCAGGCATCCTGCGTGAGAAAAAATCCTGTTTGCACATCAATAATGGTCAGTTTATCACTCATTCCAAATGCTTCAAATTGTTTAGTGCATCAGAAACAAATGGAAAAAATCTATCATTTTATGAGTTTTCCGAAACGAATTGTAGCTAGAAGTGAATTAAACATGTTTGTCAGAATTACAAGAGTTCTCATATTTTTTATAATATCGGCTACTGTAACAGATACATTTATTGTCATTTTCATTCAAATCGTTTTTTGGAAGTGTTTAGTACGAATGTATGTGTTAGGTGTCTTAGGAGCCAAAAACAATAAAAATGGCATATAAATGTGAAATGGTTTTGGTAAATTTATACAGGAGTTTATTTAAATCTTTGTCAAATTTAGTAACCTGTATGTGCATGAGTTATTATAAATGTTATGTATTTGTAAGTAAATATTTCATATTTTAACGAGCATGTTTTCAAATAATAGAACATATGATTTTTTATATATCATGTAAATGTAATTCATACACCATCCAAATGATATAAACCGCAATCAATTTCCCTTTACTACACTTAAACCAAACAAAAATAAAAAGGATACATAAACCCTATATCATCTTCTCGATTACATAGCTTTTTACATGGGTACCATTCTTGATGTATTAGGTGAAATAATTTACATTGCACTATATCCTGTATTAAAACCGTTGTATCCATAGTATCCTCAATGGATTACTATGCAAATATTTGCCTTGTACTTTATTATTGTCGTAAAAATTGATTATAGCAGTAATTGGTATTTAGTGAATGAATTATATAACTAAATTCTTATGTAATTTTGGAAGATATAAATATTAATAATTTTCTCGAAACTTTGTAAGAATCTATCTAGATTTAAATAACAGTAGTCGAAATGTATGATAATTTGGATTCTCTAATTTTCGCCAGTTATTTACATAATGCAAGTTTGCTTTGATTCAAAATTTCAAAAAAAATCTACGAAAATGCTTTGATTTCTTTATAATTGTAGGGTTACTACCTATTACCTATATTAAAATCTTTGTCTTGAAAATTACAACATGATTTCACGCCAAATCTGTGGGGTGGAATTAAATTGAGTTTAGGATTCCTCATTTCTCCGGTTCCGCATTTGAGTCAACTAATTCCTCGTTGGTGTGGCTTTGCATGTCTGATTCCATTGATTCCTCAGCCACCACTTTTCCGCATTCGGACAGATCTAATACATAATTAATTCCATAATACAATAGAATGTGAAATTTTTATATTCGACTAGCTTAATTTTGCGATTTCTTGCTTGTAGTATGTTTGCGAGCATTTAAATATTTCATGAATATTAGGCTACATTACTTACCAGAAAGCGTACGTGGATGTTTTTTTAGAGCGTAGCGCCGATTAAAACGTTCATTGAAAATCCAGCATTTCTCCGCTTTCTTACCCGTGTGCCCCCTAATATGCTCATTGACAGAACTCATAGAAGCAAATCGTCTTCCGCACAGACCACAGTCGTATGGGTGTCTGTTAACATGTGCTCTTTTGTGCATACCGAAATACCCCTTTGTAGTAAAACTTTTATCGCAGACATCACATTTGTAAGGCCTTTCACCATTGAGTCTTGCTAGTTGTTTACATACTCTCATACGCATAATGAATCCATGAGGCACGATGATCTACATTTTTTCACTGAAAGAGAAAAAGTAACAATATATTTACTAATTACTGACATAAGACGTTACTCCTGGTTATTTTAAAATTTTAATTTTGCTTGTAAAATAAGCAAATTACATTGTTAATTGATTTGATATTTAAAATTGAGTTTTAAACTATTCAAACTGATATATGCATATTTTGTTTTGTTATCAATTTTCAACCACTGGGAAAATTCAGAATGGTTTACAAATGTGAAAGTTGCGACCGCACATTCCAGTCAAAAAATGGAAGGCGCTTGCACACAGAAGCCGTCCACTTGGGAATCCAGTACTCTTGCAATTTCTGTGACAAAGTCTTTGCTCAAAAACATCACATGTTAGATCACGTAAAATTCCACAAACGTGAATTTGATTACAAATGCAGTCCATGTGACAAAAAATTCACAAATAAGACTTCACTCTACATGCATGATAAGATCCAAGAGGAAAAACAATATGACTGTCCCATATGCAATCGAAAGTTCACCAACAAATCACATCGACACGGGCATTTAAGAATGCACACAGGTGAAATGCAAAACATGTGGAGAAAGATTCAAAGAAAGTAAGCAATTAAGATATCATCAGGTTATACATAGTGAGGAACAAGCATACAAGTGCTCCGTGTGTTCAAAAAAAATTTAGCTTCCAATCAAATATGAAGCGCCATGAACGAACATTTCATGGTCCTAAAATTCTGAAATATTGGCCTTGTGTATTTTGTGATACGACATTTACTTCTGATGGACTCTTTACACATATTTGTCATCACATCAACGAACGATTTCTGAACTGTGGATTATGTGAAAAATCATTTGTTACATTCGAGGATAGAAGCGGACATGTTGCTCGAAAACATACAAAAGAAAAATATCATCCCTGTGGAAGTTGCAGTGCCAGATTTTATACACCTCATGAACTTAAACGTCACATTGCTAATAAGCATGAGAAAAAGCTTGCCAAGTAACCCAGCTTGTGTCTCAGTGGCCAAAATAGTACAGGTATTCATCAGCATTGACCCAAAATCTAAACACGGACATGTAAGGTTTCAGTGACTTGTAATTGATTTTGACTTTATTCACTGAAAGCTTTCAGTACGCGTTACATAGTGACAACTTAAAAATAGCCGGTACTTTTGTATAAAAAATGTTTCGATTTCGAACGCTACTTTTTCTCATTTACAATTTACAGTTGCTGGGTTGCCACCACCAATGAGGTATCTTATTACAAATATTAGATCTTATTATGCTAGAAAGAAAAATTACTACCATCTGTAAACATAGTGTCTCTAAACTTAAGTTCTTATTTGTAGTTACATAGAGCAAATATGGGAATAAAATGTCTCCACAATTTTGTACATTCAAATTTCAGCATGTCATTATGAATAAATCATCTTAATAAAATCCAGAACAGGGTTTTCGTTGCCTTATAAAATCCCCATTACTCATAACACGTAGATATACCAACAGAAATCAAGAAAATCCTTGATTTATTTCATCTGTTATTTTTGTACTGGTGAGGATCTGAGCATCATTTCACAACCATGTCATGTATGCTACTTTCATTCTTCCTTTAAGTTATATACTACGATATGAATGTATACCTATTGCATATTATGTAACAAAAAATATTCCCCTGAGTTCTCCAGAGAAGAGAAAGAAAAGCTGAAATTGATTTGCTAAATAAAAAATGAAGCAAGTGACTGCCTAAACAAAAAAATTGTGATGTGTATAGATTTTATGAATACTGAAATACTGTGAGAATAAACCAATTGTAGCAATATTGTTGTTTGCAGGGGAAAATAAAAACTAAATATAGCCGATGGTTTTAATTGTTGGACGGATTAAGATACTTGTAGAGCAAACATTTTGTGTAATTTGAAATTGCATACGCATATTATTTAATGATTATATTATAAATGCGAAAGCTGTTTCAATCAGAAAACGGTAGCAGAGCTCACACTGAAGCGGTCCACGAAGGAATAAGGTACCCTTTTCCGTTATGTCAAGTTTTTACTCAAAAGGTGTCATTTAGCAGATCACCTAAGTATCCAGAAATGTGACTTGAATCACAAATTTGACATTTTCAATATATCTATTGCAAAAAAGTGATCGTTTCTTGGGCACACAAATCCTACCCGGTAATAAAACAACCCGAGTGTCAGCTAAGGTTTTCAACTCAGCAAATTTTTATATCTTAACGATTTTTATATTTAACGATTGATAAATTTTATTGCTAATTCAGATCATTGTCTTTTGAACATGTAATAGACAATGTCATTGTCATTATAAAATAACACGCCAAGTTGCCAATGTAAACACTACCGTTGTGTGTGCTTACAAAGCAATAATGCAATAACTAGCAGTAATGGAAAAGCACAAGTAATTTCCTAAGCTCAACTCTGCACATCATAGCTAAAGCTTTATAAGTAGATAAATACCCCATTTTTTATCAGCTTACAAAACTCCCAATACCTACTCACGGTAACACTACACGGAGATCATGTGACCTTGAACAAAGAAAAATATTGCTTCCCCCAATTTCATTTGTTAGTTTAGTACTGGAAAATATATGAGTATCATCATCACAATGACAATACAGGTCTGTTCCCATATGTTTTCTCATATGTTTTGTTACACAGTGTAGATATTTGAATGTTATACTTATACATTTTGTTGTTATTGTTATTCTTTTTCTGCTCTTCAGCCAAATGAATAAACATCAGCGCAAATCAAGAAATCCATACTCCACCCACCCATATGATGGGAGTGAATGTGACTAATAATACAAATATATCGTGATTTTTTTAAAGGAAATTTCCTTCAAACGTTTTGCAAAATGGTTTACAAGTGCAAAAGCTGTGAGCGCATCTTCCAAACGAACGAGGGAA
>JAQIXW010003530.1:0-13021 GCA_034700685.1 Willowsia buskii | reverse complement strand
TCATCATCATCCTTCTTATTTGCCTTATTACTGTTTGGTAAAGCTGTAAAACGTAACCTTAATGAAGATCAGCTTGACAATCTTGACATAACAATGGAAAGAATTTATGATATGATGCGCGAGCAAGTTTATACATAAGAAGAACCTGGAAGAATTACGACGTGCTATATTTTACTTGTTTTCTTTTATATGAAGTAAATTTCAGCAAATGCTTTGTTTTATACTAACTTTAGCTCGAGTTCGTAGTATAGCCGAAACAAAATAAATGCAATATAAAAAATCCAAATGCCATTTCAGTAGACATAATGGTTACAATAAAGTTGTGCGATTTTCCTACTCTCGTAAAAGAATCATCATGAAAATAACCATTGATCAATTTTGGACCACATTTACAAGTTGTAAACATAAGTGATTATTTTTCTCTTGGTTGGAGTTCCTTTTCGAACTTGGTCTGACCATATCACTTTGTACCTAATAAAATAGTGATGCAGCATAGATGACACTGAACAAGTGACGAGCAATGATATCGTAAAGTGTACATGTTATGGTAAAAACATTTTGGCTAAACGAATGCCAAGATCATGGCAATTCAACCAAGCCCATAAAGAGATCTATACATCAATTACCTATTTTGTAATGGCGTTTTCCAGTCAGCATGTACTTGGCAATGAAATCAGGGTTTAATGAAATGAACAGCAAAGTGCAGCGCCTCATTGTTTGTACATTGTTTTGATGTACTCATATAACAGTTAGTAGTAAATAAAAGGTACTATGCATACCAAACCATGCTGTGATATGCCAATGTTCAAGATGATTCCATCCATTTGTTTTCATCTGTTAGGAAAGGAACGACATGAAAGAATGAAAGAAACTAGATCATACTTTGATATAAAAAGGTTAACCATTTTAACCAATGTCATCAGTTTAAATGTATCGTTGATGCCTGGTCAGTGCAAAAAAAATTTTGCTCTTAAAAATCAATCAAATTCAACATGAAGATGGTAAGTTAAAAATGTAGCTTCAAAGGACACTTTTGAAAACAAGTAGGAAGTGTTAAGTTGTTTTGAATTCACAGATAATCGCTGTCGTTCTCTTGTTGGCCGTTGCCGTCAACGGAGGAGTAATCACTGCAGCACATCAAATCCACGATGCCCCAGTTGCCCTCCATGCCCCCATTGTGCATGCAGCACAAGCCCCACTTGTCGTCCACACTTCTAGCTCCTCCAGCTACAAGGGTTAGTTCAAAACATCTAATTCCAGGAAATATCTAACCTTCAGGTTTTAAAACATTAGCAATTAGTAATTATATTCTGTTTATAAAATTGCAGTGAGAGCTCCAGCAGCCAAACTCGTCGCTCCATTTTCAGCTCCCTCTATACCTATTGTTCATGCTATGAGTCCTCCAATTATTCTTCATTAACCGTTTCCATTCATTTTCATCGTTATTTTTTCATTTCCTGTTGTTATTTGTATTTATTTATGGGTATGAAACACATTGTTTCAAAAACTAACCTTGATCTAGTTCAAAATAAAAATGGCTTGTTGCCACTAATGTATAGATTCAGTTTCACATATGAGGTTTTTTCCATGTCAAATTTCATGTCTTTCATGATGCGTAATTAAACGCATTATCCATTTGTGGCTGCTGAGAAATACATCAATAATAATTAGCTGAGAGCCATCATAAACATGATTAAATTATGGTATAAATGGGGTTATTGACACAATGGACACAAGGAACGCTTCCTATTTTCAGTATAAGTTTGCTCTTCTTCACCTTTGTACTATGGCAAGCGTGCAGCAAACCTGTACGTTTTTATAACTCATCGCAATAATTGCATTAATATTTTATTACGATCCGATAGCACAAATAGCAGCATTCTAGTTATTCGTGGCTTTGGCTTTTTTCTGACAAAGTGTGGTTGCAAATAACAGTAAAAGTGTGTGTATGCGTGAATATGATAATCCATTGTAACCAAGTTGTAATGGCCAGTTTGTTTTTCACCAAGGATAACTGTCGGTGGATGAATCGGGAGAACCAGATACAATGAACCCAAAACTTGGTTCCTCGGGGTTAACCGGGTGCATCGGGTTTGCTTTGGTGGCGCAATTCTGGGTAAGAAAGGGCAAATCATGATTGATTTATGTAATTGTTATATATTTAATTTTCTTTTAATTCCTAATGATGCTCTGAAAATAGTTCCAACTTCTGTGTCATGGACATAACACAACGACTGAAGGAACAAGCAAAGGCGCTAATGATCATGATATCGATTTTGAACTCCTTGGCATGTTTGGAATCAGCCATGAATTTGCCGAACAGGTACATATTAACAGTTTTGTTCTGTTACGTATGAATATACATAATTTGCTATATACTTTTTTTTGTAAAATTGCAACAGTTTAGAATAAACCTACTCAAAGCAATCGAAGCTGCAAAAGATGAAGTTGATCCCTTCCGCCAAGGTGAATTTGGTGGTGTGTCTGGTGGCTTCTTCCAAGGTCAAGGTGGCGGCACCGGAGGAGGAAGTAATGCCGGCGGTGGCTCAAGTAACCAGGAAGAAGATGAGGAGGAAGAGGAGGATACAAATCAAGGACCAGCAACCCCAGGCACAAGTCCCTTTGGAGTCCTCTCTGGAATATTTGGTATCTTTTCAGGGTTAGGGACACTTAATCCCAGCAGAATTATCCAAAGTACAGTCAACTTTTTCCCTCCTGGACAGCGCATGCAGGCTCAAATGATCGTTGACTCTCTGATTGGTTACGTTCCACCTGAAAATAGAACTTCGCGACCTAGACCACGAACTCGTAGACCACCAACTACACCAATGACAATCACTGACATGATGATGAAGGAAGCAACAGATGCACCAGATACGTTAACAGACTCGCTAATGATGGGCAATGATATTTCAAAAGACGCCAGTGGAAATGGAACAAAGTCGTCTTCAAACGGTACTACTGAGGATACATTAATGTCTGAGGTGGTGATTGCCGCCCCAGCAGAGCCAACTACGACCGAAGGCTTTCTTAATCTCCACGAAATCCTGAACAGAAGTACGACACCAGAGCCCCGACAGGATCAAGATGATGAGGATGACTTTGATAAGAACCAGCGACTAAATACAACCACCAAACCCAAATCCAACTCTGCAATGGCTGTGTACAAGCTTAAAGCAAAGTCCCCTGAAAGCGAGATTGAAACTAGAGGTGCGACGGAGGAAGAAATGGTAGAAACAACGACATTATTATTGAGCTTAAATTCAACTTCAAGTACTTCAACTTCACCTTCCCCTTTGTCATCTTCATCAACAGCGTCAACGTCTACGTCAACATAGAGTTTATTTTTACCAAATTATTTAAAAAATAGAAAATAAACAAAAGTCATTTCATGTGTAATGAACTGCATTCATCAAAATCGTGTTCGCATATCTCATCCAACACCTTCATACTCGCAATAAAGTCTTCAGACTCGGGTTTCAGCGTCAGCTCATTATCAATTTGAATCCAGTCATGTCTCTCCGCATCAGGATTAACGGGATTAATAGGTTTCTGGACTTGTGAACCCCATACATGAGTTGGCTTATGATTTTGTGCGAATGATACCCAAAGCTTGACAAAGTTTTCAGAGAATTCATAGTCAGATGAATTCTTCTTTACTTCTGGCCACAGGTGAAGACCACTAAACAAATATTGTAGATCGTCAGCGTGTACAGGAGGCTTGGACACTATCGAAAAGTAATATTGAAAAACTAAATTCAAGTTAAAATAATTTGCAAAATATATGGCATAATTCATAGCAGCAGATATACTGTTTCTCTTATTACTCACATGAATTTGTTAGCTTATGATAGCCAAAAAGGTCCACAAAGCTGACCTTCACTTCCCTCGTGAAATTGTAAAAATATACTGGAGCAAACTTGGCGTGTTTCAAACCAACTTTTCGTGCGGGGTATTGAAAGCCAATTTGGGAGTATAGATTTACAAGGGCATCAGTAGTTTCAAATCCAATAGGTTTTCCCTTAAAATATGTTTCTCGCAGCTTACTAGACACAATGCAGGGATCTCGGGCAATTGACCAATAGAAAAACGCCTGTGGAGCAACCCGGCCCCACTGCTCATTCATTTTCTTGGTGTTGTTTGGATTTAGAATTATTGCTAAAATTACAAAATGCAAATAGTGTTAGATAATTTTGTATTAAAACATTTTAAATTGGCAAAGTGTGGCAAAAAATTAAAATAGTTTACGAGCTGCATGGAGTGAGAGGCCTTCATGGGAGGTGAAACCAATCATAAATGGAATCTTATTGAAATTTCCTTTGTCCAACATGGTCTCAATATTTTCAGGCAAGAAAACATTTGCCTCGTCATCCCTGTAAGTTTCAACGGTAGGAGCAAACACAGGACTGCTCTCTCTTTCAAACCACTGCCAAATTCAAAACTTAATTACCTACTTTTACTAACCTCCAAAAAGCTGTCAAGAAAAACAAAGATGATAGATAGTAATCCTACCACTGAATCTTTAAAATCCGTGGCTCTTGCAAGCACATCAGGTTTAATTTTTCTCAGGCATTCAACCATGTATTCTCGATTACTTGTTGGACAATCGAGAGCGTGAGCCAGTCGCTTGGGTTCATTGAATTCAGGATCTGGGAACATTGCCCAACCAATAGTAGCAACTCCACTTTGTGCAATGGCTGCACTTATTAAACCTTTTGTCATGGGTGAAGCAACCAAATGCGCGACGGCTGCTCCTCCAGCGCTTTCACCAAAAATAGTAACTTTAGATGGGTCGCCCCCAAAAACGGCAATATTTTCTTGGATCCACTTCAGTCCAAGAACGAGGTCCTTCATACCTTGAAAATGAAAAGTAACAATATTTTAAATCTCTAACCCTTCAATACAAAGTACAGTTCTTCCACTAGGGCCAATGCAATCGTCAATTTCAAAATACCTTGATTACCAGAAGCTCCTTTTATACCGGCGTTAAGAAAACCTGCAATAAAATTGCAGAATACAGCACTGTTAAAGAAACTATCAATGAACTAACACAGAGCTCCAAGCAAAATTAATAAACTTACCGTATGCAGCAACCCTATAGTTTATACTCACAAAAACGATATCTTCATCCATAAAATATTTTGGAACATATGTCGTGGTTTCACCCATAACAAAAGCGCCACCGTAAACGTAAACCATGACAGGAAGAGCTTTCTCCACATTTTCTTCCGGCTTTGGTACAAATACGTTAAGTGTCAAACAATCTTCCTGCCCGTGATAACTATGTGTCATGATATTTATTTGGGAGCAGAGAGGACCAAATTCCTTTGCCTTTAATACACCCTTCCATCCATCCGCAGGCTCAGGGTCCTAAACCATAAGTTTGTCACGCTATGTTCTGCATTGTAATTGTTATAATGAGAATTCCATGCAATAATTATGAAATTATTCTCTTACGTTGAATCTCTGAGGAACCTTTCCAAATGGAATTCCCTTGAAGGACATGAAGACTCTCCCATTTCTAGAGAGCTCAGCCTTCCCTTCCAAGGTCCCTTGTTTAATGTCCACCGTGGGATCCAGGCTTCCTACCAACTTTTCTTTTACTTCTTCTGGAATTCGTATTCCATGAAATACCCCAGACGAGATTTCATATATAAGCAAGGAGAACACAAACGTTGTTAAAAGAAGGAACTGCATGGTTTTCAACAGAAACATAACAATGATGACCGAAACAGGATTATGACTTTCCTCCGTGAACTTTACACATCGACTACTCAGCAAGTTTGAAGTTGAAGATGATGCTATGATATGATATCATGAATATTTTCGAAAACAAGTTGAGGAAATTTCCGTAAATTTTGATGTTTTACATGCATTATATAAAATGTTCTTATATACCTAACTACTAGTAATTACATGATCATATCGAATATTCTCTGACGTGAATTACACAATTTTTTAGATCCAGCATAATATACTCAGTCAGATTCAACCAAGCAGGGAGGAAGAAGATACTTTTAAATGATTCTGCTATCTACCAGCACAGGCAGCACACCAGCATTGCCAAAAGTGCTTGACCACCGTGACCAGGCTAATTGTACAATATACCCAACCAACCACCCGGTTCTTCCGCAGAAAGAAAAAGATTGATGTCTTGATGTCTTGCTAAAAATTCTTAACAATGCATGTCTACTATAAAATAAATTAAATTGTACCTGTTCTACATACTTTTTAAATATCATTTCTATATGGCTATAGGAAAACATGGGTAACATGTATGAAAAATCAAGTTTCTGGACTATAAGGTCTTGGTGTTTTCGTGGTAAATTTCCATTGATAATCGTTTAGTGCATACCAACTTTTTTCGGCCTAGTCATTGTTTTCACAAATTTCAAATCTAAATCTATAGATATGTTATACTGTTGCGGGCAATGATTCTTTTAATTGACTGGATACATACTGCTCGTTTATTCATGTTTTGCGAGGACTTTTAATATGCACGACAGACTATCATTGTATTATTGGTACACTTGTACATGTATACACACATTCACTCGCGTATTTTGCGAGATAAGTAAGAAAAATCTTTGACTCATCAACTCAGGTAAAATGCCATGCAGGACGGAAAATTGCATTTGTGGTTGTTAAGTGATTACAGAAACTGGAATGATGAAATTTTTATCATGAGTAATATAGTAAAAATTATTGTTATGGTCTACTTCCTAAAAAGTTAACTTCTTTTATATTTGTAGTTTTACTCTTACTGATATGTATATTTACTTGTACTTTTGCTGAAAAGCAATCAAGTCTTTACGGATAGCCTTTATGTATCACTTATGTACTAGAGCACTAGCATTTTTTCGTAGTTTACCCTTTCAGATTACCGTACTATAGTATCAACTATGAATGCTTTATCGAACGTACCTCAACAACGAAGCTTAGGCCAATATGGTGACGACCCACATCAGTCAATGTTTGACACGAAAGGCCATACAAGATCGGGCACTGGATTCACTCTCCTTCAGGGTCACATCCAACTAATGGCAATGGTGCCTAACCTTCCGGAGAATCAAACTTCCCCGAGATGGAAAGGTTCCCCATACTCATGAAAAAAATCCTATCAGTCACAACATAAAATGCTGGATGACATCATAACATATTTTTCCTACTCACACCAACAGAGTCTTCACAAAATGAGGACAGTCAATTGCCAATCACACCAAGACTGATGCCCTCGGCTTCCAAATACAAACGACCACATCTCCCTTCCATCTTGGCTAACAAAGCTTCTCGGGGAAATGCGTATCAATCTTTTATGGCGCCATCTTGGCATCAGCCACCTCCTCGTTCACTTTCAAATTCTTCACTTCCGCCCAAGCATTCACAGCCCATTACGATGCCTTCATTTGCAAAATGTTTACCTGGAACTAGACGTGCCATCGGCAATGGAATGGCGATAATGCCCGGAACGAATTATCCAACTGACGGAGACCTCAATACCCAGATTGACTCAAATACCTCTAGCTACCCTATCATTCCTATTCAACCAAGTTTTCAAAGTCCTGTGCAAATTTTTAACAAGGGGAATCCCCAACAAGGCCAAATTATGGAACAGCAACATGTCCAAATTCCCACAACCAACACTGCATATCTAAATCCATACACGGGCGCATGGCTGTCACCTCAAATGGCTTATCAAATGTTGAATGTAGTTCCTTCTCAGCACCAACAACAATGCGACTATATAGGAGGTTCTGGAGACAGTGCGATGGCATCCATGATGCAGCAGATTCAGTTCCAACAACAGCAGCAAGCTTATGGTCAAGCAACAATGGCAAGCCCATCATATTATCATCAGTATCCTCAGCAAATATTTGGGAACGATTTGTTTCAGTACTCGCAACAGACGCCTTATGCTGTGCAAAGTATGCCCTGTTTTGGAACTTCCTGTACATCCCCAAACATGGCCGCATTTGCCCAACATGAATATATGTCGACAGCAGCACCCAGCAAACCCGCTGCTAGTCTCGTACTTCCTCCAATTTCCGGTACTGTGTCCCCACAACCCGTTTATTCTGCGTCAATGCCAGAAATATGCTTCAGCACCGTTTCTCCACATGTTCATCAAACTCATCATCATAACCATCACAGAGAGCAGGTCCCAGTGCATTTCAGAAAAAATAAAAAGAACATCTTAGCACCTAGCATAAAAAAGGAGGTGGCTATTGTCGTCGAGGATACCACCTCTACTACGACATCATCCTCGTCTTCAGAGGATGAAAGGCTTGCATGTCTCATTTCTCAGCAAAATAAATCTGGTAGAGGAAGCAAAAGTATATCCGTCCTAAAACTCAGAGAGATCCAGAAGGAGAAGGAAGACAAGAAGGCAAAGGAAGAAGCAAAATATGCGGACCTTGGCCCTGAAAGCGATCCAGGCAAAATTCCTTCTAATCCACGTGTCGCGCACACTCCTGTTAGGGTTCTCCCACCGCAACCACAAGAAAATGTGACTGTTATCAAACAAGAAAATGATGATGTGAAAAGCGAAAAGGCGGACAAGTGTAGTGTAGAATGTTGCTCACACTGTAAATGTTGTAAGAACAATAATAATGATGATGATTCCAAAGATTCCAAAGATTCCAAGGCTCAACAACAACCACAACAAATTTTGGAGGAAAAAGTCCGAGAAATAAAGAACAAGCTGACACCCAGAAGAAAAGGAAAACCTGTTGTAGTCGCAGTGCATGACTGCTTTCCTTCAGATTCATCCGTGACAGAAGTCGATTCAGATATAGACTTGCGAAGAAGTTGTTTCAACTACAACGGCAACAATGGCCCTATGGTCAGAAAACGTAAACCGAGAATTGATGCCATTTTGAAAACACGACTGAAAGGAGATTCCACTGAAGTGTTTGATGATCTGGAAAACGATCTGAATCCTGACGAAGCGCGTACCTACACTTGCGATTATCTTGTGGAACTTTTGACATCAGAGGACTGGAATAACTGTTATACTGCCCTCCAAATAATGGTACGATTGGCAAGGCATAGACCAAAAGTACTGTTGAACTATTTGAGTGGGCCTATTCTCTGGTGCACGTTTCATCACATCACTAGTCCCAAATCTGCACTCTGCCGAGCTGCCATTGTCACTTTTAAAGAGCTTTTCGAAAGGATAGGCTCTGCATTGGATAATGACCTAGAAAAAATCACAGAAAAGTTGGTGCTCAAGTCACTAGCTCCGAATATGTTCATCAGGGAAGAATGTGATCGGGCCTTGGAAGCAATGGTCAGTCACTGTAATCTTGTGAAAGTTTTAAGCGCAATGGAGATTGTAACTAAAAAGCCACATGCTCGAGCTGCTGGACATCGGTTGGCAAGAATGGCTCTGCAAATTGTTCAGGTCGCAGGAGTAGATACTTGTCTAAAGCCACTATATGCTGAGAAACTGTTGCCAATGTTGTTTGGCTTCATGACGGAAGCTAACAATGGGACAAGGTAAAATACATGCAATTATATGTATAGATATTTAGAGTGACATTGTGCATTCGTCACAAATATTTTGCTCTGACTTGTAGAACGGCTGCTAAAGAGGCACTAGGGATGCTAATGAATCATCTGCAGTTTGAAACGGCAGTGACCCGTCATGTTACCTTTGACAAGAATTGTACTGAGGTTTTTAAGAAACTGGACAAAATGAGAGGTCGTAACAGGAGCAGAAGACAGATTGTGGGCAATACTAGATTTCCATTACCACATGCGCATTTCAAGAGATAGCAAGGAACATTTTAGTTCAGTTAAAGTTTTGTAGTCTAATCAATTTGGCAATTTACTTTGATGCTAGAACAATTCTAAATTTTTCTCATTATAAAACGTGAGATGGTAATAAATGCGTACGCTTCTGAAACAGAATGAAAACTAACTGAAAGAAGTTGATATTTTTTTATCGATAATAATTTAGCATTCTTTATTGTCGAATTGTATAAAAATCATTTTCTACTCAATAAAAACAGAGACGCACTCCACATTGTTTTCAAACATGAACACTTGAAAATAGAATGCACAATACTTTTTAGGGTTGAGCACTGTGTGCACACGAAAGTGATCGAGGTTGTACAAATATATAAATTAAAGTTGTAAGCGTCAAGATATTATGGTTGTCAACTCTGAGGAGCGTGCGTCCTAATTCAGTCACTGGAGTATCTAACCAAGGAGAGCTGGGGCAGCGATTCCTCCGTAGGCGACTGGGCCGGCGGCGAATGGGGCAGCATAGGCAGCTGGAGCAACCTGAGATCAAAATGTGATAATTAGTAAAGTCGTTGCAGGTATTGTGTTTCAGTCAAATGAGTTTACCCTTACAGCGTATGGAGAGGCATAATGAACACCAGCAGGGTACTATATTGTTATTATTAAAATAAAAGGCATGTTCATGCTTATTCACAATTTTGTGTTATGTAGGTGTAAGTATGTAAGCAAATTGTACAACATATAAAGTGCATATATGTGTTTTGCTAATTAAGCTCTTTTAGGTTTCTGCAATAAGAACTTAAAATAACAAAAATTATCTTACGGCGGCAACTGGAGCAGCATGAGCAACAGCGACTGGGGCAGCGGCGAGGACGCGCTGTAAGAATAATAGAAGGAGCATTTTAAAGATTAGATTGTCACTTTTAGAAGTTTAATTTTTAGTTGGTAAGGATTACTCACAGCAGCTGGGGCACGGTTGACGAATTGGGAGGATTGAGCGACTGGGGCAACCTGCATCAAAATCAGACAGTTTTAAAATACTATTTATACATTTCTCCTTGTTATTACCCTATTTATTTTTTAAAGAATGCTTATCATGAAACATACGGTCTTGGCAATTGCTGGGGCAGCATAGGCGACAGGTCCGAGTGGTCCAGCAGCAAGGACAGCTGGTCCTGGAGCAGCAACAGCTCCGACGGCGTGGGCGTGCTGTGAATGATTGAGAAACGGTTTTAAAAGATACATTTAACAGGAACTTCACTGAGTCGAGAATAGAAAATTTGTAGAAACAAGGCTATAACGGTGGATTTTAATGGATATTTGACCACTCCAATCTTTGTTCAGAATAGTTTCATGAAATACTGGCTTGAAAAAAACTAGAAACATGCTTTTTTGCAGCAACAGACGATGCAGGGGTAAAATTTTTATGGATGTGAGGTTTAAAACAACCAAAGTTCCACAATTCATAGCACATGTTCCAACTTCTTTTAAATCGGTGGTGGTGATACGATTTTCAGATGATTAAAAATTATTGCCTATTGTTATTTAAAGCATACTTGGACGTAGTTTCCAGTGGAGTATCCAACAATGCCTCCAGCAGCGGCGGTGGCGATGACGGCAGCGAAAACAATGAGGGCTTGCATGATGATGCTGGGTTTTTGGTGAAGTTAAAACTTCAAAAGATTTGTAAGAGAAGTGATTGAATTGACTTGAGAACGTGAACTGATGCCGTCTCCATTTTGTTTTCAGCCTTTTATACTAAAATCTTTCCTACTTTCGTTCCTCTTGTTGATTCCAATAAGTCCCCTCGTGGGCTCCACCCACGAGACAACAGTAGTATATTCATTTTTTTAGTGTTTATCCGGTTATACACAAAAACTCCATGTTACTAACAACATGAACAGTACAAGTACAAACACCAATCATAATCATCATCATGACACACACAAAATTTCATGAATTTACCTTGATATTGTACATTTTACACGAACATCATCATCGTGATTATTACTCTTACACGACAAAAAAAAGATGCGATGATAGAAGCAATCTTTTAGTTTGCGCTAATAATGGTAATCCAACGTAAATACGGCAAGAGTAAGGGTAAAAAAGCAGGACCTGCTTTACGGTGCAATACTGTCAAGTTGAAAGGATGTATATATTCACGAACAAAGTGTACAGTCTTCCGATATTTGATATTACTTTTAAAGATCAGAATAAGAATGTTGTTGAAATGGGATCTATCGTGAATAATAAAACATCTTGCAGATGACAACCGTGTATTGAATCCTCATTCACCCAGTGTCAATGTAAAGAGTTAATTGTAATTCAAATGCAAATATGAACGATAATGATATATGCACAGCGAATTAGATATCAATATGAGAGAGAAAAAGGAAGGAACAGAAGAACTGATAACATCATTTTAACAAGCTAAATCCCACTATGACAAACAATCGCGTAACATATCGATGTAGTCGTGCATGGCCCATCACCAGCACCAATTGTAATATCAGAATCAATGACACACACACAGACAAGTTGTCATAATCTGCAAATCTTACCTGCATTTTTTTCTTTATTTTTTTGATGTATTCATCATGCTGCAACTAACTGCAAAAAGAATGGCCCATGGCCTGGTCAACATTGTGATTATTGAAAGTTGTCATAAATTCACCCGACTGTCGCATAAAACGGCATGTTCCGAAATACGAAATAATTGCAGCAACATCTTCGTCAACTACAATATTTTATGTGTGATCATAATTCTGACGCAATATGAAAAAATGAAACCTTATATACAATGGTGAGTCTGAATTGTACAGCTTGCAATTTCATAGTGAACAGAAAATGTAACAGTCATCCAACGGCACTCAACCAAAGTTAATATTGTCGTAAATATAATAGCGTGCAACCTTAAAATGTCCAAGTAAGGAATATATAGCAAAAAAGTGCAAGCAAAAGAGAGGAATATCAAAGTAAAGTAGCCTTTGTCCTGTTGCAGTTGGCTTATATACGTTTGCCAACTACATAAATGCCAGTCAAACAATACCATTCAAAGTAGACTTGTTCGTTAAATAGATATCCAGTAATAATAATAAATTCATATCAGCATCATAACGCGGTAAGGCACATCACATAAACCAGATAATGCGCTACACATGTGTTGAAAATTATTGTTACTACTAAAAATATTACAACGGCAAAACTAAAGTTTTTATTACATTATTGCAATCTTATTGTCAAGAATAAGATTAGATCCTTGTCAAGGTCG
>JAQIXW010003529.1:0-13022 GCA_034700685.1 Willowsia buskii | reverse complement strand
CTAGTCAAAATACATTAGTAAATCAGTAGTCGGTTTCATTTGAACGGAAAAGTAAACCATGTTGGAATCTTACTAGCCCAAAATGCAAACTAGGAAGAAACAGCAGCAAAGATGCAAGCATAAATGCATATTATGATAGATATTGGTTGTTCTTCAGTAGCTCTGATGAGCACAGATGCGTAGGCAAGTGTAAACTAGTAAAAATACTAATTAAGCACCGACCCACCAGTTAAAATTCTCTCTAGATATTCATAAATGATGGATGAGCTTCTGAGCTGGTATAGTTGCAGGCAAAATATGTAAACCAACTTGGTATTTTTTATGAGAAACAATAAAAAACAAATATTTTCAATCTTTTCATGAATCTTTCTACTTGAAATGGTGAAAATGCACAGAGATATATTTCGATCTCTGATAATAATAGAGAATCAATGGTATAATCATATGTAATAATTGGCAGTAGCCCAGCCATTTTCATTGCTAGTTTTGCATCTTTTTTAGAAGCGCTTTATATACCGATAAGAAAGTAAGGTAGTGTGTGAGTTTTTAGAAAAGGGAAATAAATCTCAAACTTTTCGGCAGTGCTAATACCAATAATTTTAAATGAAGAAAAACACACACACAAGCGTATACACTTCAATTGTTCCTTTTTATCTTTTTTAATACAATAACAATCCGTGATTGTTTCTAGGGCGTAAAACAATTAGTAGAGCAGAGTAAAGTGCTAATGATGTGGTTTTCTAAAGCCTAGCCGACACAGATAGTGTGAGGGCTCTTCTTAGAGAGAAAAATTAATTTTCCGAGTCTTTGTGCAAGATTCATTGTTGATGAGATAGCCTAAAGGCTAATCTTGATTCATTGGAATTTCATACTCAAAATATATAGAGGAAAATTTACAATGAAAGTGACCCACTTAAAACTCGCCTCTTATGAATTGTACGTGAAAATTTATCGGGATTCTGGAACTTCTGATTATTTTTCACTACATCCTGAAACTTCCGAGCTGGAACAATTAAGCCGGAATGTGAAGAACATGTGACATGTTTAAACAAGTTCAAGTTTACATGTTCCAGTTCCGGTTCCCAAAGCTGGAAGTAATTTTTGGAGAAAAGGGATGAAAGTTTTCAAGGACGAATGTGTACTTAATTTAATTGAAAGTAAGCAAGAGTAAGTGAGCACAATAAGCAGTTATGTATTCATGGCTATTATATAGTAGGAGAGAGGATTTCTTTGAAAATCGGATTCCTCTGATAATGCGCCATTAGGAAAAGTTGAGGCATTGGAAGTGAGAGAGAAAAAGTCGGAGTGCGGATCGAACAAAAGGAGCGGATACAAATGCTGACTTTTTGGACTGATGTTTGTATGGATTGTTATCCTGGGAAAGTGAAGCAAATAAAACATGGGCAATAATGCTTCCTGTCGCTGGCTGATATGCTTGTCTCACTGCAGCACACATCCACAAATGGAGAAACTGGGAATCTCATACTAAATTTAGTGAGCAATAAAAGGCATATGTGTTTATCCGAGCATGAAACCAATTTATAAATCAGACACGTGCTTCCTCTGTCCCTTTCTGATGACCAAGTCGACAAAAAAGAGAAAGGTCCTGGTCTGGCTTGGCTTCTGGTCTGCACACAAGCAAGAAGAGATGCTGTGTGTATTGCAACAAATTGCTCATAACCCTTTCACCAACCAGCTTTGGACAACATGGAGGAAGAGAGAGAGAGAGTGGGAGGCAGATAATGAACGATGAAACGGAAGAAAATACTTCCGCTCTATTGGCTTGATTCGCTTTTGCTGAAAATCACTTTCTTTCACTCATTCCATTCATCCATATTTTCCTTGAAATCATTCTATCTATCTCAATTCCATGTCCCTTGTTCAATATTCGCAAAAATATTATCCTAACAATCCATTTCCGCACAATTGCATAAAATTCAAGCTTCACCCCAAAATAAATACTTTTTTACTTTTGGCCCCTCCACTTCCATTCTCCCAGAAAAATTAACAATGCGAATTATTTCGCAACATCATGCCTACACCTAATATCCTAATGAGAAGAAAGAACCACTTCCGTTCCACCGACATGTTACCATTTCGAGAGAAGAAGCACACACAAGGATTCTTTCATATTGTAACTCTCTGCCTGACTATTATTGAGTTAGTGGACGTGTTGAACATGTTAAAGGAAAAAGTGGTGCTGCGACATTGTTCCCCTCGCACGTACACTCTATAGCCACCTCTCATGCAAGTGGTATACATACATTGACTGTGTGTATTTACATGTGAAAAATGTAGATTTAAACAAGAAATTATTTTGTAGTCTAACAAGGCGCACGCATGCATCCTTCTTCACCTCACCGTCATCATCATCAGTAGCAATAATTCACTGATGAAAATGTTTTTCTTTTTCAGTATACTCGTTTCTCGTTTACCTCTCTGCTATCAAGGTTAATGGAAATGTAGGATAGCGCAAACGGATATTCAAAATAATAACGTTGGGAATGAGAAAATAAAAACTGAAACTTCACAACAAAAGCATCATCATGCATCTCTCTCTCTTTCCTTTGCTCCCACAATAACAAGCGACTAGACAATTCAACTTTTTTTTCAGTGAACCAATCAACTTATTTAACCCTTTTTTCTCTGTCGAGTGGACATTATTATAACTGGGAGAACATCACGAAGCATGATCTTGATAACTTTTCCTGAATATTTTAATATATTTTTTTGAATGCGTGTAAATACAACTCATGAATGACAGCACCAACAAAAAGATATTTCCATAGTCTTAAGAGTTCTCCATGAAACACTGTTTGTTTTTGTTCACATCTGCACTCAGAATACAACAACATGCAGGAAGACAATTATTTTTTCGTAGTGAAAACGATGTCGGCTTTTGTTGCCCGAGTAGTGCATGGAATTCTGGCTTGATGATGATAGCTCGAGGGCTGAATGTGAAAAGTTCATGATATAATTTTGATGACTGGGAATTTTCAGCTTTTTTAGCAACAGCAACAACAACAACAATCCTGAAAATAGCACACTTTTTTTCATAGATAACTTTTGTGGGTTTTTACCTGAGTTGGCCTGGATAATCCAATTAATCCGGTAAAAAAATTATATCGGGTAAAAAAACGAAATTACTGAAACAAACTTCACTATCTATCAATTATTATAAATCCGTGATTATTTGTGTAAATCCTTTTGATTTTTTTAATGCCTCGTATGAATAATATTTTTTTAAATAATCAAATAAATAGCAGCACATCACCACTTTCTACACCAAGAAATACTTGCGGACTGGCAGGATTTGGGGCCTCACACAGATTTTATACCTGGCGATTTTTTCCGCAATTTTTCAATCCTACTTATAAAATCCTACAATATATAAAATTTTTCATATGCAGGGCCACTTTTCTATAGAGAGCCATACTGGCGGTAGTAGAAGTACTTTGTTTTTAATGTAACAATACCTTATAGCGTTTTAAACAGTGATACAACCAAGAATACAAGGCACTCTCACAGTCGTCATCATAATCATCATGTAAACTTGCATTATTTAAAAGCGAAGCGAGTTCAGTAAGCAAACCTGCAACAAAGCTTTTCTGACGAGGCGTCGCACTAAACAAGTTAAAATCTTCAGGGGCAAGTGCATACCAAGTGGAGAGAGAGAGAGAGAGAGAGAAAACGCGAAGCGTGTTTCATGAAAATTTTTGCGGAATCCGCACAATTGCATGGCAAGGATCGACTCTTTTTTTACCATGTAAAATCCTCCTCATAATATTTCTTCAAAGCAGAGCAGTGATAAAATGCAGTATGAAGATAAGTGCTTATAATATAGGTCTATACATTAACCTCAACTAAACAACTTGCCGTAATACTGGCGAACATGAAAATATTATTATGTGGGTTTAGAGAGAAACACTGGTAATGATATAGTGGACCTGCACCAATGTGTAAAATTCATTTGTAAAAAAACTGCACCCATTCTTTTTTACTATAACAGATAGATATATACTTTTTCTTTATGTTGGTGCATCGCAGGCATACTTTTTTTGAGAAACACTTTGTTTCTTTCTTTTAAACACGCAGAGTTTTAATATCCTTATTATTCGGATGGCCGAAGGAATCACACTTTGAAAAACCTTTTTTTCTTCTTCTTTCGCATCTAAGACATGTGTGTAGTCTGTGTATGATATCCACATACACGGATTTTTACCTGTTTATCTCTACACACCTGAGTTTATTAACTCGCTCCTTATTTTGATACTCTGATTATGAAAACAAAGTGCGACAGGACAGGTGGGAGAAGAAATATATATTCGAAAGATACTCTTCTCACTGCAGATTGCACTTCTAGAGCAAAACTTCTCATATTTACGAGGCGGTATATGCAAAACCCAAAAGAATGTATAGTTAATGCAGTTTCAAATTTTGGTCAAGTTTTACCCCTCATGCTACACATTATTTTATCTTGGCTATCTCATTGTATCCCTGTAATAATATGTTAATTTTACCACACCACCATTCCACCACACCACACCACCAACGCGATTGCCACCGCATCATCAACATTCTTCTCCTAAATAAAAAACCCAACTTACAGTTTTCTGTATTCACTTTTTACTCATTTTATGCTTTCCTTTCTCAAGCTTTCATTAAGTAAACCATGTAGACTTGGTACACATACCAATGTATTTCGATGCATGCACTAGTCAAGATTAAAACTTCTTGTAAAAATTTTGTGATAATAAAAAAACAGATACATAAGATGATATTGTTGTAGTGCAGAGATTGTTTTATGAATGAAGAGAGAGAATACATGATCTGCAGATCTGAGAGAGAGACTCAAATGAAAACAAGGGTATGCCTTTCGATTTTACCGACCCTTTAAAAAACGTTTTTTAAAGAAAAAAAATTCTACTCGCAAATGCACTTCATGTAAAATTTTATTAATGTGGATGGAATGTGGGCTGAAATAAAAAATATATAAGTGTATAGTTTGCCCACTCAAAAATTATTATACAAGTCAGGGTTGAAAAACATGAAAGAAAACTATATTACTAGATATTACACTTGTTACGAATTGGTTACGCTGTGGCTCATGGTTAATTGAATGGGTGCTTGTAAATGTTTAACAGAAATGCACATTTTGAAAAAAAATATACGTCTTATGTGTGCACACCAAACGGTAATTGTAGCAAGTAATTTATTACGCTTTTTTGTAATATTTGTTTAGGTAAAGTAGGATTAAATGTTGAGAAACTATAATAAAGTGTGTATCAACTCATACGAAGCAATTACAAGCAATTCATTACGTTATTTTGTACTCCTGCTTGTTATATTATTCATTCAGGAGACGATGGTGATTTGGTTTTTTGGTTTGATTTCAGTTTCAAATAATGCAGTAATGATTTGTTAGGCTGAAAAAAACAAGTGAGCAGATTATCTGCAATAATGGATGAGGTAAGAAGATATGGTGAACCAAAGGAATTTTTACTTTCGACAAAATATTCATTTCAAAAATGACCGCTCTTTGTGTGAACTTGATTTTATCTCAAAAGTTGACCTTTTTATTTCTCAGAAACAAGCATTTTCTACGTGATTTAGCTAATTGCTTTTGTGAGCACTAAAAATGTCGACATGTTCAGAGTTGAATCACTTTCAAATATTTATTTTCCTTTCATACAAAACGTTTCAGAGGAAAAATGACGTCACCTATTCATAAATTTTCATTCAAGACGGAAGTACTATTTGTAACAGGGGGAAAATACAAATGTATGTATTTAGGATGCAAGTGAAATGCAATGATTACTGTGATCAAATGTCACTTGAAAATAAATGGATGAGGTCATGCTACCATTCTGGTGATATTTATCATTTAGTTCGAAACATTTTCATTCAAAAGCTACCCAACCATTCGGTCATTGTCAATGTCACCTTTCACGGAAAAGGGATTTGCTGCAAACAAGGAAATGCTTCTCAACCTGACAGACAAAAAAAAATTTGGTCATGGCTACATGAAAGGAAGATTTTAAAAAGTAAATGGAGTACTTCAGCATCGAAACACCTATTGAAATTCCACTCAGCTTAAGAAAACCTTTCTTGGTTTAAGGATGCTCAGCTCAAAAGGAAAAAAAAGGTTTTATTTTCTGTGTGATAAGCTATGTATTCCTTACAGTGTATTTAAAGCATGTCAAGTTCACGGAAAAAATACTTAAAGATGAATAAACATGTTTTCCAGCGTCTTAGACAGATGTACGGTTAGATACGGTAAAGCTGGAGTGGACTGCTGGAGACAAGAAATAAGTGGTTAGGGTATCCAGAGAAACAATGGATAGCAGCTTCTATAGATGAACAGTTTATCTTACAAACAGGTAGAGTATTGCATCAGTGCATCTTTCGTCCCATATTTTCCCTTTTAAAAAATTCATTGTTGGGGATGCAATAAGAAAAAAGGTGTGTTTTTTTTCAAAGATGAGATGAATGCGTTGATGTACAGGTAGGTATGGATATGTAAAAAAAGGTGAATTCAGGAAGTAAGCGTTAGCATCTGCTTCTAGATTATCCGTTACGTTTCGAAGATGCATTTTCTCTACCCGTCCTTGACTCTTACCTGAGGAATCCCAGAAAATGATGCAAGGGTCCGCCTAAATGACCTTGGAAAGGGGTCTATCCATCCAATTAGGTAGTGAGCTGGAGAAGGTATCCCTACCTGTGCTAAGATGGGGATTCCAGCGCAGGTAGAAAAACGCCTGTGCCTGCCTCAAAATTTCAGTTTCTGGCTTTGGTCGTCGTCCCAACTGCAACACTTGCGGAGAGCCTGGATTCCTCAATTTCTGGATACATTTCTCTGTGAAGAGTGCGTTTTCAAGTGAATATTTTCAAAAAAAGTGAGAAAAAAAAGTTTTTTAAATCGGATTTTTTTTGCTTCTTCGCCTCAAAATTTTTGACTGAAAATTTCTGGTAAGAAATTACACAAAATTTTTTAAAATTCCCAAATTTTCAACTTTGAAAAACCTTTATATTTCCTATAACATCATAAATTATTACATAAAAGTGTGCTCTACCATTAGCGATATGGCGTAACCCATTTAATTACACAGGAGCGATTATTATTATTAATGTGTGAAATGTAGCTAATCAGACATATTATTATCGGAGTAACTAGTCTGTACTAAAAAAGTGCGTCAGTTTTTTACCAGAAAATATAGTGAAGCATACAGTTTCTTCGTAATAATATAGCGTCAGTTTACACACCACACACCATTCTCATTTAATTCACTATCAGTACCAGATAATGTAGCGAGTTGGTTGAGAGGCATCAATTGTTTCAAAAGGAATCTTCAATCCTTTTCCTTCTTTCTATATATTATTGTGTGATAAACAATGTTGAAAAGATACATTGTGCTGTGCATTCTGCACTGCTCATATCTGAGCAACTCGTCTGTAGCATTTTTCCCTTCTGATTCGTTCAACCTTCCCCTGCGTAACTTGGGTAAAGATAAAAAAGACGAGAAACGAGAGAGCACGACTTGGGCTTCTCTCTCTCGCTCAACATTTTATATAGGTTAGTAAGAGCACGAAAAGAGGGGCAACAGGCTGTGAGTTTCCGTTTCGTCAGGTAGACAGGCAGAAAGAAAGGAATCTGATGAGCAATAAATGCAGAAGATTTTCGTATAAGTTGTGGTAGCAGTCATAAGTTTGATATCTTGTTTTAACGGACTGACATGAAATGAGTGATGGGAGAATTGTCAAGATTTTTGTTGAATTTCATTTCTTTCAATGAATTTGACAAAATTAAGATGTAGTTTAATTGGGAATAGACTTTTTGGGGAAAATTTTGTAATTTGCATCTTTTAAAGAAATTAATATCTTTGCATCTATATCTGTCAACTTGAGAAAATGGAAGTGTAGAGCTTGACAGGGTTTGAGTCAACTGAGTCATGCAAAAGGGGGAGGTGGCAGAATGAATTCATTTTTAATTCGTATAGTCTTTAAGGAAACCTGTCACTTGCAGCCGGAAGTCATGTAGGTATTGTAGTCAGTCGTCATGACAACAGGATATACACTTGCATCCTAATTGCTCGTCATTCTTTTAAAGTCTATTTGAGATCAGGATGACCATAAAGATTAAATTTCAGCTAATTGACGGCCACTTTAAAAGTTTATTTGAAAAAATGTCAAATATTCACAATTTCATTCATACCTCCAGTCATTTGTCGCCTCTATGCAGACAGGTAGCTGAAGATGAGCAAAGTTCACACTATTTCTAATTTCCTCGCTACTGTCCAAGTGGCAAATATAATTTATTTTAAATACTCATAATTAAGAAGGATGATAGGTATGATAAGTACACACTTATCATAACCATTTTTTTGGGTTGTTGACTGCTCGCTTATACAACAAAAGGGTTAAAAAAATCAAGTTCAACTAGAATGACTGACGGAATGCTAGACCATTTTATAAACTGCATTCTCATTTCTTTCATGTGTAAATCCTCACCATACTTTTTACTATAGTCATCCTCACTACTACTCTCTGCGGTAGTCTGTGAATTCCTACTATTCTTACTTTTTATGAATGAAAACCAAAAGGATATAGTACTCTGCTCACTTTTTTTAATGCGATCTCTCGTTGACGTTGCATGAGAAATTGAGAGAACATGATTTTTTTGATGGGGGTGCGTCTCCTCCGACGATATGATACCTTTTTGGTGTGGTGCTCGCTCATCATCATACTCTCAGCGTCAGTCTTTGTGGTAGATCATTTTTTGGTGGCTTTTGCCCTTATACTTTTTATGAACAGTTTTGCGTATCACTTTTGAATAAAAATATATTTTTCCTTTCGTTTTGCGCGTCTTTTTGAGATATGATGAACGAGAGTATGCACACGTCTCACTGTAAAAGGTTATGTTGATGACTAATGATTACGTTCAGACATTCAGGCAAAATTCTTCAAGATGGATAGGAAAAATGAGTGGCCTTTTTGATGAGAGGTCATTATTATTGTCAAGTTGAGTTGTAATTTTTTTTTTTCGTATGAAAGACAAGAGGTTTTCTTCTGTAGAGTAAAAAGATTATTACACTTTTAACCTTAAGACAAGCAACCAATTTAAAAATTACTTTTTAAATCGTACTCATCATCTTCATCTTCTTCGTCATAATGATACAGTGTATTCATCATACTTACATGATGGGAGTGAGTTCATCAAAAATGGCTTGTTACGACGGATATTTCTCCTCTGCGAACGCATTTTACCATGATACTCTTGTAATAATAATCAGACACACATACAGGTTGCAATTTTTATATAAACTTTGATGAATCACTTGGGTTTTTTAAGTGAAAGTTTTTGCAGAAAGGAAAAAAAAGAAGATTTTTTAAAGGATCTTTACTTAGCACTGCGCAAAATACAAATAGAGGATGGCTAAAGGCGCATAAAAAAGAATAAAATAAAGTTATGAGAGGAAGATAGAGAGACAGCAATTATTATTATTGCAAGAAGTCATTTTAAGGAGGAGTGGTGATGGTGTGTCTTTTTAGTCGGCTAAGCTGAGTTAAGTATATTGAGCATATCCTCTTTTACGAAAATATATGAGCTCTGCACTTTTAGGAAGAGAAGGAGGTATATGAAATGCTTATTTAAAAGAGATTAAGTAGAGTTCACTGGGCTTAAACAGTTATTTATTGACTTGTCTGCTATCCATTTCATGTGTGTTATGAGCAGACATTGCACCTGTCACTATCTGAGGATATCGTATGAAGCATTATTGGAGTAACAAAAATAAAGAGCGGATAATGATGACTATTACTGTTAAAACGATGATGTGATGAATTTCGCAATGTTTTTAAACTCACAGAGGAAATGATACGTGTTAACTGGGCATTTTTTTTAAAGATGACCGTTTAAAATGGGATTATCTATAATAATTTATTTTTCTTTGTTAATTTTCAGAATTTGGGAGGAGGGAAAAGGAGTGGTCGTATTATCTGATTGAAAAGAAATTATTAATAAAAGTGGAAAGATGAAGACTGCATTTTTGGTCATGCTTCTGGTGGGATTGGGCAGTGCAGCGATTCAACAGCAAAGGTCTCCCGTTTACCAACCTCAAGTTACATCGACTGGGTCAACAACCACAACCAGTGTGAATTCTACTCCACTTGTGAAGAATTCTCCAGCTTTGCCCACTTCGCCAATGACTCCACCGCCGATTAATCCGGTGCACGTTGCAGAGCCTCGTGAAAGTATTGCTAGTGAGGCAAGCATGCCGCAGGCTGTTGGCGTTAACCCTTCCACTCCTTCTCAGGTAGACTTCCTTCCTTTTCAGGATGAGCAGTCTTCATAGTATGAAGATGAAGTATAAATAGAAAGAAAAAAAATATTGAGCGAAAGTAATTTTTTTCATGAAAGGACACTTGATACTTTTCACAAATGAGATTATTTATGCTTGTCGCATTTTTTCAATTAAGCAAACTTTCCCACTCTCAGATTTCATTAATCTTTCTAATAGACTCACTATTTTTTTTAAATGTGAACATGATTCCATGATAATTACAAAGATGTGATTTTCCTTGCAGCATAAGACTTATGCGTGCATATAAACTCTGTGTGTGCTAATAGGATCTTCCTCATTCTTCATCTTTTTTCCTCATTATCACTGCTCAGCTAATGTAATTATTTCGCATGTGACTCTCTTGCAAACAGTGATGCTGAGGAGGATGAGCTAGAGTAATTATTTTAAAATGTAGAAGAAGAGGTGCGTAGATCTACTTTAAAATATTTCTGAATATTATTTTTATAGAAAGCATTGCAATGCAGAAACCATGACTAATCCAATTTCGTAAGATGCTCCTCTTCTGAAAAATTTGCGACTGTATATTCTTCTTAGTGGAGATTATAAGGTTGGCTTGTTCAGAAACATAAGTTGTTAGCCAAAAAAATAAAGTTTCATTAGACCATTTCTGGCCATAAGTTTGATGAGAAAAGTATACAGAAAAAATACTTCCTTTCTCTTGGCAATTGACTAGCAAAACTATAAACAAATATGTAAAAAAATATATATTGATGCATATCATTGTAAACGTATCTCTAAATATTTCACTCATTCAATCTCTGATCCCGATGAAAAGCATGATTATTATTGCATTATGAATTTACTTGAGCGTTTTTATTGATGAGCACTGCTCACTCAGCAGTGAACTCAGCTTCTTCTTTAAAAAAGGCAGATAATTTGGAGTGGAAAGTGTTCGCTGGCAGGGAATCAAAGAAAAGCAGAGAAGATGGCTGCAAAACTATAAAAAAATTATGTCTCGCTTAACCAAGTTTAAAAAGAGATGATAATCTTTAAAAAAGTAATTAGTTCAAATATTGGTAGTTTTTTATACTAATTTTGCTTTTATCATTTCTTTTGCAGAACTACTATGTTTACTACTACCCACACCAAGGACAAGCCGGAAGTGTCGGCCAGCCTAACAGCTCAAGCATCTGGAGTTGGGCAGGATGGAATGACGTTGCTGCCGGAGTTGGATCAATTGCTTTGGTTGCAATCGGCTCAGGCATCCTCTACTCCCGGTATGGAACCGAGGTGAAGTCCAGAGCACTCCGTGAACTCAAGGATCTGACGACAGAGGATGCAGCGAGAATGGCTCGAGGTGTTTTGAGAGCTTTGGAGAAATTCTCGTCTCTCAACAACGACATGGAATAGTGGAACAAGCAGAGATACTAAATCTAAATATTATTTTGACTATCGGAGAAATGGAGCTAGCACAATGGCCTTTTTTATTTAAGATCATGCTCGTGTGTAGCATAACAAATAATTTTATAAATGCAATAAAAATACACAAAACTATCAAAATATGAATAAAAAGTTTAAAACATACAAAATCAAAGTTAAATATTGCCACCAGTTTATTTATAACTGCAATGTATTCTTGTTACGAATTAAGTATCTACCCAAAAAAATTGACAGATGTTCTGGCAATTACGTAAAACCATAATATTTATCCACATTTTCAAATCATTTTGTACCAATAAATTATAATCTGTTATAATAAAATATGCTTCTATTTATCAAAACTCATTCGTCTATAACGACTTATTTAATTGAACAAATTGTCTAATTGATTTGATAAGATAACATGACAAACTAGACTACACATGTACTTATGATCTAATGATTTATGATACAATAAATTGTCAACTACACAAATAAAAGCTTTTCCTATAGAAATATCTCTCTACCTCGTATGGTTTCTTTAGCATTTTATTTATGGCTATTTTCATCTAGAAGAACTAGTCAACCAACTCGATTGCGTATACCCTTGAAAAAATACATTTTGAAGTGCAAACCTGTATTATTTGTACCTAGACTCTTTCATCCTATCACAAATACCTGCGTCAAGTCATGTACACATTTTTTATGTGATTCTTGTTTCGAAAAAATAACACCAGCAAAACACTAAAATTACATTCATGTAAAACTGCAGAAAATTTATGCATGCGTGGCTTTACACTTGAAAAAAACGTCTGTGGTTACGGTTGTTGTTGTTTTGTTACATCACAGCATACACAACACTTTTCTGAAATGAGAGAGGGGTCATATAATTCGAGATAAGTTTCAAAGTTGTTTTAAATAGTCATACATTAAATCTTTAATTTTGGCCCTTCTCTCTCTCTCTACCTATTTTACAGAAGCTTGAAAACTTAAGTTGATGAGGGGACATCATCTTTGCAAAATTGTGAGATGAATTTTTTAAGGATTTTTTCGAAAAACTTCATCCGAATCCCAAATCTGAAAGAGCACTCGTGTACTCGTTGACTTATCAAGAAAAAACAAGCAGAGCACCGGTTATTATTTTTTTAAAGTGTGGATATTGGTTACATATTTAAACCACACCGCTTGCGCATGAGTGAAATGACCATCACGACACAATATTAAATATCCCCATTTTCTCTGATATTTCATTCAAGTGATTCATCCCTATTGCAAAAGAACACTTTTTTTCTTAATCATATG
>JAQIXW010003528.1:0-13023 GCA_034700685.1 Willowsia buskii | reverse complement strand
TGGTGTGAGCAGAAATATCAGTAAAAGATAAAACATAAACAGTATTTATCATCTTCTCATAATAACCGTCAGTAGTGGAGTCAAGTCGGTCGACATGGAAGTGAAGAAAGGCGCAAAAGTTTTCCGTATATGGAAAAAAAACTAAGCAGTTTTTTTCCGCTTTATTCTCTTCAGAATCCTTGTTCAAGGTTCAAGAAAGACGGATAGGGTTTTAGCTGGAAGAGGAGGGAAAAGGGCATACTAATATATAGTTATAGTATCTGTTTTTGTAGTCGTTGTGCTTACCACACTGTTAACAAGGCCGGTGGAAAGAGGTCACTCAAGTTTTTTCTTCTTCTATTATTAGCAGTTGTAGTGAATCAGAAGAACGAGAAGAAAGCTAGTGTTATAGGGCAGGAGAGATGAATATGTGGGTTAATACCATGGAAAAATATTACTAGAAGAGAGGAAAAAGCGGAGAAAGTGATGAAGAGCAGTTGGGGGAAAAGTGCAGCAGAGTGTAAATAAGCCCTGTCAATAGAAAATGATGAAAAAATAGAACCTCGTATTTATTGTATTTATTATTATCGTATTTTTTGTTTATTTCGATATGAACTATTTTGAATGATGAACCACTCAACCTTGCTAGTTTTTTACTATTACATGAAGAACAGTCTACTTTGAAGTCTTCCAAATTTTGCTTTCCTTTTTAAGTGGTTTTTGAACGGGAAAGCGTTGGAAAAGAAAAGAAATCGTATCAACTTGTCTACTGACTTGTCTGATCAAATAAGAGCGATAAATAGAAATTTATTCTCGAGCTCTTTAGATGATCAATGATAATGTTCATTTTAAAGACTAACTTGTATGATTTGATTTTTGGGGAGAATGTTAAAAAATAATACGTTTTTTTTCTTGTTTTTATCAGGCAAAACGGGAGACTTTAGATGTGAAAGCGAGAAGACTGGGTATTGCTGAGGATGAATATCAACATCTGAATGCAGCTTTGTCAGGGATGCAACCAACCTCGTCAACCTCATCCTGTAAGTGTAACAAAAACATCCTGTTGGAATGAAAGGGTGATTTTTTTCACTCTCTGCGAAAGTATTTTATGTTCTGTTTCCTGTAACTACTAGTTAGTATTACTACGCTGAAATCGTGACTGGTGTTGCTGTTAAGGTCTTGTTTCCTTTTCTCTAAAAAAATGTTCAATCGCATGGACATGAAGGATACTATATAAATGTATAGTAAGCAAATGTGAGAATATATTTATTAGAGAAAAAAAGGAACCACGAAAGTTTGTCTGGTTTTAGTGGTGATGGTGAAACCGCTTTGCTACGATTGCTGTGGAATTTGTCATGTGACCGACTTGGTACAGTGTTTGGTCACTAGTGCTCTTTGACATGTTCTTTCATAAACTTATCTCTTCCGTGGTTATTACTTCTGTTATTATTTTCCAGATTATTTATTTTTCTGTTCCGCTTTTTTTGAGTATGGAGCTTATGGACAATCCTATAGATATCTAGATCATATGTATAAAAAAAACTTTGCAGTAACGGGAAAAACCATGTCGCCAATCTAGAGTATTCTAGACCCAAATTATTATTCAGCGTAGAAACTAGTTTGAGATGTAGTGGGGCATTGAAATGCATGGAAAATTTTTATGGGATGTGAGGAGATACTACGCCTGAAATTATAGAGAAAGTCTGTCGGTGGCATGACCACAGCACCAGACCACAAGCAGCACTAGTAGCGTAGCACCCAAAGCATAATGTAATTTATTGGTATGATGTGTGTTTAGGTATGTATTTATTATGAAAATATTTTCTCTCTTCCTCCTTTTCCCAGTGGCTAGCGTCGGATCCGGAAGGTACGATCCCGAGTTGCTCAAGCAGGACGTGCACACGGCAAAACTCCGCGTGTTGAGTCTCCGTCAGGAGCTGATGCAAATCAGGAAAGAGGTCTCGATCAAACAGCAAGGGCTCAACACGTTGGCTCAGGTGGAACAGAAAATGTCCACTGGGAGCTGTTACACGATGGGTGAGGCTCAAGCGATCATGAACGAGCTGAGGTGCATCCAAAGATCCCTTATCTCTGGTGAGAAGGAACGCATGGAACTGATGCAGTGCTTGGCAAGACACAAAGAGGATTTAACAAGGCTCCAGAGCATGACCAAATTCCCTGATATTGGCAGCTCGCTGGGGAATTCCACCGAGAAACTGAGCACTGCCTCGCAAACAGACTTGTCAGGAGATGTAAGTGTAACCTACAGAAAGACTAGAGCTATTCGCTACTCCCATTACTGCAGCTTTGTAAACGACAACGCACTACACATACATATATGAAAATGAGATAAACGCAGGGAATTACACAAACTCAGAGAAATAGACGATATATATATGTGTGTGTTTGCAGCTTCCGCTCAAACTCTTTTCCATTTTAACCCTTTCACACGATACTTATAATATTAGATGACATGGATATAATACTATTAGTGTTAGAGTATTCTACATTCACAGAAAATACCAAAACGGGCATTTCCACTTTTTTCTATAGTGTCGATATTTTAAGTTGCGGATTTACCCCTTGACATGTACACACACACACAAATAGAGTAGCGATTCGTAAATATGCATTGCATGCGTACATAATAGACTAGATGAGTTTTGAGACTCTTGTTTCAATTTCACATCCATTCAATCACCTCTCCCGTCTCTCCCTTTCTCCTCTCATCCTCAAATGAATTTACATGATTTTTTTTATCCACAACTCAATAAGTAACAACTTCATCCTTGTCGCTCTCACTTTCTCTAGATTTTTTTTGTCTGCCTCCTTCTCACTCTCTTCCACTCGACTTTATAAATCAGTCAAAGCGGAGAGAAATGAGAAAGTAAAGTGAAATGACAAAATAGATGGATAGAGCGGTGTACACAGGCAGCTAATACATGTACATATTATAGTGTGCTTTATCCTATATATTATGTACAAATTGAGGTTGAGAGAATTCTTTAGTGGAGTTGTAGATCTTTGTAGAGATCTATTGATGGTGACGGTGGTGTGCTTGCTCAAACAGGGTAGAATTTTTGTTGCGATTCACATTGGAAAATAAATTGATGAAACGGTGGAGGCGAGTTGGTATAAAGTGGAGATGAATAAAAAGAGAGAGAGAGACTGATTGTATGAAAAGAAAAAAAGAAATGTAATTTTTTCTTTTTTCTCTTGACTTCCTTTTTTCATGTTTCTCCCGGTGTGTGTTTGGTTAGTTCTTTCATAATTTTTAAGTAGATTCTGAATGTCTCTGAGAAATGTGTAAATGGATAATGTGTTTAAATAAATGAAATGGGGAGGAAGGGGAAATAAATGCATAAAACATTTTGCATGTTTAGAGTTATGGATTTAAGGAAATTATACTTTTTTGAGAGAAGCATTAAAGGAAGCTGTGGTAATGGAATAAAGAGGGGAAATATGGGAAGGTTGCTTTGTGTAAATCTTTGACAATATTGTTTTCTTTTCCGTTATGATACAGCTGGTGCCGCTAGGTGCAAGATTAGCGGAAATGGCAAAGCTCAGACTGGAATATGATGCGAGACGAAAGGATGTGCAGCATATCCAACGACGCTTATCCGAACTGGAAGAGAGTATAGAACCCGGAGAAGTGGAGTCGGACAAGGACCGTCTGCTCCTATTCCAGGAGAAGGAACAGCTTCTCAGAGAGCTGAGAAGTATTTGTCCGAAAAACAGGCCGCTTCATGAGATTACAGGGATTCACCAGGAAATACAAAGGTTGGAAAATGACCTGAGCAAGGCGGCAGAAATGGCAAAGAAAAATATTACCGATCGACTGAGACTCCATGAAGAGAAGCAGAACCTTCTACAAAACCTGAGGGATGCACTGAACAACATGGCCTCACTGGAGAGCCGCCTTAAATCCCTGTCTGCTAGTACATTAAGCATATCGTCAAGTTCCTCACTGGCTTCCCTTAGTTCCAGCCAAGCGTCCAGCAAGGTATTAAATCCTTCGTCTCCTCATTTATGCTTTCAAGGGGAAAATAAACATGGGCAAGTTATAAAAAAATATGGATGTTTTCTTCAGGGTTCCCTGTCCAGTCTAAGCTTTACTGATATTTATGGTGCTCACTCGTCCGCTCATGCCGAGGGAATCAATATGCTGGAGTTACATAAACGTGTAGAGCAGCTTTTACAGGTGCGTACATCACCGAGTTTACTATTTAATTTATTTTTTGGGGAAGTATAAGTCGATTTGGGAAACAGGATATTAATTATTTGTTTTCTAAATTGCAGTCGGATTCCTCCCCGGTAATTTCGCTACTTCACCAGAATCGATCACAGCTTCAAACGGTGACATCACAACAGTCATTTCCTTCCCTGTCGCCAAGAAGCTCGTTGTCATCTGTCTCCCCACCTGTTTCTCCGTATGACTTAGGACCCCCACCTTCTTATGAGCAATCATTTCTAGATAAACAGAGGAGACTGGCTGCAGCAGATAAGCTCAGTCTGGAAGACTCACTTGGCGATCTCTCAATTGCCGAGGAGAATACTGAGGTTCGCTCTCACTATTATAATCCACCACAATTTACATAATTCCTTGCTACTGAAGCCATCAGCGGCGGGAAAGCATAGAAGAAGAGTACATTAGCATATATATGAAAAATTATGCAAACCCCATCCACCTGCGGCACGAACCTTTTGTCAAACACGTTCATTTTTTATGGCTAATTTTTTTTTCTTTTGTTTTTTTTTTCGCTCTCTTCTGTTTCTACAAACACGCACACACACATACACAGAGTGAGAAATCTGGGTCGTACTTTGTCCTTCCACCGTTGTCTCCAATTTCAGAGTACGTTGCCAATGAGGAGGGTGCGGGTTGTCAGAGCCAAACAACCTCCCACCATCATCATCACCACCACCACTGCCAAACTCAGAACTCATCGGGAACCAGCACTAGATCTGTGTCGGCTGCTGTGAGTGATGAGTCGGTTGCTGGAGACTCGGGGGTATTTGAGGCTGCCAACAATCATCACCATCGGGGTGAAAGTCAAGAAGCTAGTGAGATAAATGCGGAAGCCGCTCAGGTTCAGGTTAAATTAAGGTAGGATTATTAGAAGCCAACTATATTGATATGAAATACTTTGTTCACACATTTTGTTGCAAAAATTCATGTGCGAATTTGATATTCCAGGTATTCCGTCAGTGATTCTGTCCTTCATGTTGGGATTGAGAGAGCCCGAAATCTCAATGCTCTCTTTGTGCCAGTTAGCCATAAACTGTAAGCTTTTGTTTGATATTTATGTAATTAGTTTTTATGTTGAGTCAATCAATTTTCTTATGTTTATAAATTCGGATTTTTATGCAATTGACAGAGTAATAAAGGCAGCCCTTCTCCCATGTAATCCTGGACTACCTTCTCAGTATTGCACAAAAGTGATGGATTTTTGTGACAAGTTGACAATCGGTGAAGACTTTTCAATTAGCGTCCAATTGGCAAGGCTTTATGGGAAGACCTTGCAAGTCAATCTGTTTGCCATTTCGACTACAGGACAGGAACACTGCGTGGTATGTCAGGTTTCTTATTTGTAATGATTATCCTTATAGTGTTATCTCGTATCGAAGTAATGTAACATTCAATCAATTTCCACCTTTCAATCAATCAGGGCTGTTCCCAAGTAAGCCTGGCAGAGTTCAATGCGGAAGTGTCTTTGTCAAAGTGGTACAATATCCTCAACTTCCATTTCATTCAACTCAACCCTAAAGTTGACCAGGAGCAGCAACAGCAGCTTCCAATGGTGGACGGGTCTAGAGGTGATGTCCATTTGGAAGAGGGGATGACAGAGGAGTCTTCCATCTCAATCAATCATACTCCACAAGACAGTGAGTCGTCGTCTTCATTGCTGGCGGGGAGCAGCGGAAGACATACTGCTGCTGGGGTCAAGGAAGAGTCCAGTGATGAGTCGACCATCATTTCATCACAAACTTCTACCCTAACGAGGCATCATGGTAAATATGACCAAGAATCATCTTATTATCATGTTTTTCGCTTACTCCTCGTCATAGCCCTGACATGATTTTTTTGTCTTGATTTTTCTGAAGACGTGGAAGCATTCCAAAGTGACTTGGAGAAATGGAACGAGGGTGCAGCTGAGTGGAGATGTGACAACTGGAATGATGAGGTGGAAGAAGAAGAGGAATTGGAGGAACATGAGAACGTTGAAGAGGAAGACGAGGACATTTCGCAGAGGATTGTCCTTCAAAGTGATGATGGAATGACTGAGATGCTCTTGCTGGACGAAGCAGAAGCCGCTGCCTTGGTCAGTAGTGGAGCTCTGAAAGCTCAAGACATTGAAATAATGCAGACTCGGGACCAGTCAACAAATACCGAGTGTGTTTTCGTGAAAACCAAGACGAGCAAAGAGCCAGAGCCCACGATGCCCAAAGGGATCGTTATTAAGCGATCACAAACTTTCTCCCCTAGTGCGGTTGCGAATAAGCAGGAATATATTTGTCGGGTAAGAAGAATCACCAATGATGCCTTATTGTTATACTTTTCGCAAACTGTGGCAATAGCTATATTACCGGTATTTTTTAACGTTTTTTTTTTCAATACAGCTGAACAGAAGCGACAGTGACAGCTCAATGCCTTTGTATAGAAAGCCCCCATACTCCAACATATCTCATAGGAGTCTGGGTGGCTCTGTCTCATCAACCGGAAGCACAGCCTTCCAGAGGGGTTCTATGGAAAGGAAATCCCTCCGTCTGAAGAAACTCATCCCACCTGTGGGTTCCAGTTTGGCTCCAATTAGAACCAAGTCAAAACCTGCCGTTGTCCCTGTGCGAACCTCGATCGACCTCGAGTTGGACAGACAGGTAATTGAAATAAAAAAAATTGGAATGAAAAGCTGTCAAAATGATTTGTACAGTGCCAGTCAAACTAGTTGTCACTTATTTAATTTTTATGTCATAAAAATCTAATTTCGATTATTTTTTTCTCATGACAGGCTCAACAATGTCGTCTTCAATGCTTACAAGAGGAGATAAAATGTCTGAAGGCATTGAAAGAGCACTTGGAAGCAGCCAAGGCGGCCGGTGACTCAAAGACAATGACAACCTTGTTAGAAGACGAGAGAATCCAGCAGCTTTTCCAATTACCATCAGCAATGGACCCACACGGGCCCAAAGGAAAGGAGGCACAGAAAATGCTGAAGCTTCTCAAGAAAACATCCAGAGAAATTTACAAACTGAGGAAAAGCAAGACCCCGAGAGGTCAACCAGATATGATTAGTTTCAAGTATGTACCCTTCATAGCAAAAAAAACTTCTAGAAAATGTATTCATTTTGATCATCAATTTTCATTCGTTATAATTATTTTCTTATTCTTGCTATCACAGAGAGAAAATCACATTTTTCACTCACAATCCTGTCGCCATGTCCGCCTTCTCCAAAGATAGTGATAATAGCAACGGTGGTGAGGCAGTAGGAGATGAGCAAGGCGCTGTTGCCACCGCTTCCCCTTGTGCTGCGGTTTCTTCTCCCTCCTCCTCATCATCCCTACCGATTTCTTACTATTCATCTTGTGATCCAACGGTGACAAGTGGGAGTGCAGCTGTAATCTTGGAGGAGGAAGAAGAAGAAGATGAAGGTGCGGAAGAAGACGTTATTAGCTCGTCAATAGAAGAACCCTCGCCATCCTCCTCTTCTGCCTCTTTGTCGTCTCGGCCCCCACTCCTTCCCTCGTACACTGATGCAATTAATTCCACAAGACTACAGTCCTCCTACACGCTCGAGTCCGCTACCACGACTTCTACTTCCACCTCCACCATCCCAAACCCACCAGCTGCAAGAACCAGATTTGTTCTGAATAATGAGGCCACAGCAAGCACATGTTCTTCTGACATTAACAAAGAGACTGAATCATCATTATCACAGCAGCGTCCTGTGGCGACCTACTGTACTGACAAGCGAAATCCTGTTCCCGGTGTTGCTGGTGGAGCTTTCTCCACTGCTTCTCCTCTCTCCAACTCAAGTCATGTTTCCCATCTACTAGTGTCATCCATCAGCAGCGGCTATCACCACACCAATTCCAATAGTCGAGCTATTAACTCGGGGACTACTCCTTTGGATGGCACGACATCCTCCAAAGGCGCGTCTGGTGCTTCCTCAATCGTCCAATGTTTGACAACGGCAGCGACCACCGCTGCTGAACCAAATACTAACGTTCACAATGCCAACAGTAAATTGGACAGTAAAAAAGTGCCTTCAAAGGAATCGTCAAGTAGTAGCAAACCACAAATTGAATATGTGGTTCTGATCTAAGAAGCTAGTTTGATGAACAGCTAGAGAGATATGATATATTTATTGTGTACATAAAGTGAAAGTGAGAATGTATAGTGAAAATACCGATGATGCAATTTTTTGTTCACTATGTGTAACAATAGGAGTATTGACCAAACATGGACGATGAATAATATATAAAATTTTAGTACAGTAATTACATTTATAATTTATAACGACTGTGAATAATTCTGAAAGGATGAGCTCTGCAATGACTTTTAGATAACTTGTTTTAATAATAGTAGTAGTAATTAATGCGCGATGTTTGCAAGTAAGTTTTATTTATTGCGTAAAACGGTGTTGTGTCACTTCACATTTTTAGCTTGTCACACTTTTATAATTTGAATCGATGATTCAATAACTCTTACATTAGAAATTGGAAGAGATGCAATATTTACGATGCATGCGACCGACCTTGTAAGCGCATTTAGAGCAAGACTGTGCATATTTGTAATGTATATTATATTTAAATCTTTTACAAGACCTATTACAATATTTTAAAATGAGAAAGGCAATTCAGAGGATTTTTATACTGATGTTGAAGCTTCCTAATCGAATCCCACACATATTATTGCGTTGTTTTATAAGTGTTGTGCTGTTTTTACTTTACATTCATTCGTGAAAGTGAAAGAATACAGGAGAACGCTAGTTACTTAATAGACATGCGACGTAAGTCTCCTCCTTTTAGTCGAATGAATGAAAAACGAAGATTTAGAGGACTTTTATGGTCCAACTATCGATTAGTTTCTTGGCACAATTAAGTGTTGACATAAAAGCCATACTACATATATTTATATTACAAATATTCATGCCATGTGCATATATTTAACTTTTAATTGCAAGCAATAATTGTGAGATATTTTATATCATCATTAATTAATGATTTCATTGTTGTGCCGATTCTTATATAAAAATGTATAGCATGCATCAAGTGTTAAAGAAGTTTATGGTACATGTATTTTATTTACATTATCAGATTTTATCAACCGTATACAGAAAATATATTATTATTCACTGTATAATTTATTTGTTAATATTTTATGATCGATTTAGTCCACTTAATTAATTCAATTGTCATAACAAAACCGGCTGAAAAAAAGTTTATCTAAACGTAGGTAAGCTCTTAATTTTAATTTTCGTTCAATGACGTTGGGGTTTATTTATTTTATTTATTTCTAAGATATCCGACAGAATAGTTATTAGGTAAAGTAGAAAAAAACAATAAAGTTTGAAATGCTTACGACGGTTGTAAAACTTTTTGTACAATTTTTCTGTCGTCTTCATGCCGAGTTGTGCCGTATAGGTTAGTTATCAATCATCAATGAACTGTATAGATTTATAAGACGTTGTTGCGACATTGTTGTTGATAAAAATTCATTGTCCGGATGAATACAGTGTTTTATCTGTAATATTCGTAAGAAGCTATAATACAATATGGCATCCGCTTGCGAATAAATATGAAGCATGCATATTTAGCCAAAAATCGTTCATTATTGCTGTCATTAGTATATATAACTGCTTGTGTAAATACTGGAATCAAAATAGCGACAATAATATGGAGCTATTATTAATTGTGTATTATTATGTGTAAATAGTGTATTGTAAGTTTTACTGTGTTAATTTGTACATATGTATAGATAATTCAATACTATTGTTATAAATTCTATTGTCTATATAACCACTAGTTTTGTTTTCTGTAAACTATGTAAATACGGATGCTGGAAGATGATTTTTTCATCAAAGAAAAATGAAATAAGAATCAAGTACAAGTTCACGAATACAAGATTAAAAGAATGTTGTGGTTTAAAATTGATTTTTTACATAAAAGTATCATAATTTTGCCGTAAAATAATCCCAATCAGCTAGTTGGTTATCATCACTGACATAAAAGAATTGCATAGACGACACAATCAATGCCTAAAATCCTGAATGTTTAAAAAAGCATAAAAGCCATAGGACCTAATTCTCCCTCTCTATCAAGGAACCATGATGAAGGGTTTTTAATAAGGGAATATTTTCCGTTTTATTTCCCTTGTAGTATTACATGGGTTCCATATTAAGGACAACTAAAAAGTGTGACACTATTTTTACCGGATGTGTGCCATATAATACAGCATCCTCATATTAAACCATTTTTCCTCGAGGAAATCAAAATGAATTAATGATTGCTCGCATGAACGGCACTACAAGAGAAAAAGGAGGAACCAGAAGGTTTTTTTCACAGTTACTTAAAACGAACACCAACAGGGAAACATTTTAATTTTATCCTGATAATCAGCAAATAAATAGGTAAACAACTTATATTTAATTTATACCCCATTCTCAAAATAATATCAACAAACCGAAAGATGATTCTGTTGAATGCTGCGCGCTGCTGTTGCCGATTCATTGTTAACTCTACCGAGGTGGCACATTATTTTTTCGCTTATTGAAAAAAAAACTTCCTGTTTCCTAAAAAATAAGAAGAAGATAAAAGTAATCAACTTCATATTATTACAGTGTTCACATATCATTACATAAAACCATCAGCATAGTATCATCCCACCCATCTACTTAGCTATTTCCCTACTTACAGCATAACAACCGTTTAATTTTCATGATTTAATGCAAAAATTACTCTCATAAGTTCTTTTTAAAGATGTCAACTCACACTTCCAGTTTTCCCTTTTCCCGAATTCCTTAATGTGTCATTGCGTCAGTATGCTCATTGTGTACAAACAAACATTAAGAATGTATCTGTAAAGCTACTAGGTTGAACTGAAATATGGTTTCTGCTTCTACTGCAGTGTTAAATCATCGCTGAAATAAGTAAGTAGATTTGTTCAAAAATGCAATAGAGTGCATTCTTCTGTAATAAATTCCATGAATAAAACTTTGCTGCTTACACACAAAAAAAAAGCTTTGTTGTCCCATGACGGATTACATCATCATTACCATGCATCACCACCACCACCAAAAGGTTTGAAGAAAAAAAATATATTGCATCTCCCAGATTGTCAATTGTGTTATTATTATGTATTATATAATATATATATATATAAAATCAGCGTATCTCTAGTCGATATAGTTGGTATGTTTTTTGTTGATGGATTATGAATGACTTTTGTATATACATTTTTTCGTTCGGCTCGACAGAACTCCCATCATCCCCCTTACTACCAAGATACGATACTACCTTCGTCATTTAATACACAAAATAGTTTTATGTCGAGAGAGAAGAAAAGAAATATCAAAAAATAGAATGAAAATGTTTCGACATCCACACAGGCCTTTTCAGGTGATGATGATGATGGGGATGATGGAGGAAAGGAGGATAAATGGGATAACAACATAAAAATAAGAAGAACGAGCAATCAAATACCATAGCAGCCAGTCAAGTCATCCACCCTTTTCATCATGAAAACAGGTAGGTGAACGAAAAATCATTCATGCGAGAAGATTCACTCATTCATTCGACAAAAAAGAATCTGATTTTTTTATTCAAAAATTATAATTCGTATAGCGTTATATAATAAGTCCCGCCTGTTTTCTGTGTGATTTTATATTTTAACGAGTTTATTTGTAGGCGTTTTTTATGTGCAAATTATCTTTGTCAATGAAGATAATGTCTTATTTATCTGTGATTATGTTTGCTTGTATAAATAAAAGAAAGAATTGAGATTGAGATGTATGCTTATAATTTATGTGTGAAATAGACTTGCTTGAAAATTAAATATCTGTCCAACTATTTGAAAACTAAACGAAGCAGTTTACTTAAGAAAAAACCTAAAGAACAAAAGAACTTTAATGATACCAAGTGATATCAAATTATCAGATATACAAATCATTACGTATTGAGGTTTTACTTTTACTGGTTGAAGTGAGGATGCCGTTTGTAGTTAAATCTTCAAATTCACAAAACTGGAATCCAGCAGATAGTGGACTCTATTATGATGTTATGTAATAAAGTATTAAGAATCCTTAAAAATTTAGCCATCATTTCATCAACCAAAATTAAGCAAAGCTACTCCCATCCAAAGTCCTGTATTTACAAATAAAAAGATAAACATGCAGCAAAGATTGTATGAATACTATAATTCCATGAAAACTGAAAAATTAATGCCACTTTGAAAACACAATAATTTATCGTCAATCCTCCTCGTCATCTACTTATAGCAGTAAAACATTCAACTGAATTGTGTACAAATAAGCGTGCAATAAGTGTAGGCATCTATCCCATGGAAGTTGGTTCCTGTCAAGATAAATTATACACAACTCGGAACATTTTACTTCCTCAAACTTTGCATCTACCCCGATTTTTTTGTATTCAATTTTTTGGAAAAATTAGAATAGGCGTTTTGAAGAAGAGGCTAAAATTAATAGAAAAAAGACGACATCATCATTACAATCAAATTGTAGGGATTGTAATGCTGTGGTTTCAACATTAGGAGTAAGTAGGGTGTACGATGATATGCTGTTACAGCTGCATATGGCGTGGCATCAAGCGCAATGCATCAGTGATCACAAAAATCATCATCGTCATCTCATCGTTTAAAAATGAATACTGCTCCTACACTAGGTAAGCACACAATAATCATCATAATAAGCTGCTGCAGTTTTTCTGACAAGTGATCAACTTTTTGGCAGGCATCAAAAGTGGCCCCACCACAACCCTTTTTTCTTCTTCAAAATTTTACATTTGATATGTCGTGTTATAGATTC
>JAQIXW010003527.1:0-13025 GCA_034700685.1 Willowsia buskii | reverse complement strand
TAAAGTATGTCAATTTCTACACGATTTAATTAAAATTGGTCTATTGTAAATTCTCAGATTGTGTAATTTTTAAAACATGTAGTTGAAAAGGATTCCAGCAACGTAATTTAATTGTAAGGGGAATGCAACGCAACTGAAATTTGACAGCTGCTTTCAATCAGCAGCAAGGTAAGAAGTGAAACGAAAGAGGAAGCATGTAACGTTGGTGGACTTGTCTGTCGGTGTTGTGTGTTCATGTGCATTTAATAATGGCGCGCGTGGCAAAAGTCGGTCATTTCAAATGCTCATTAAAATTCGAAATTAGCGTTTTGCAAAAAACGGAGAACAGCATTGAATTCAGCATGAGTGAAAGTGCCATACGTAATATAACTTAATACGCAGTTCTCAGGGCACCTGAAACCTTTCCCTAGTAAGATGTAACTAGCAAGTCGTAATTTGTAATGTTGAAAAAAACGTTTGCTTACCTAATCATTAATTTACTCAATATAATCTTTATACCTATAAAGATGGGATTTGCTCTACTAAACAGGATAAGCTAAAAATAAATTACAAGTACTACCATTATAAATGCTGGTGTTTATGCTTGATTCAACTTGTTGTGTTTATATGCTGTTATTTTATTCAATGAGCAAGGATTTTTGCGTCTCTGAGGAACATATGCAAAAAAACATTAGTTCAAAAACCTTGAAAACTGTTTTTGTGTACCAAATTAGCATAAAATAGTCGATTCTAATTGAAGTTTGTTTCAAAATGTTTATGCAATGACATATCGCAATAAATGTGCTGATTTAGATTTAAATACGAAAACTTGTGGTTTTACAGCGTAAAAAGTGTATCGACATTCTCAGCAGTCTGTAATGGAGTTTTAGGAATATTAATTGGCTTGAGATACGTAAAACCGTTTCATATGTACATAATTCAGCAAAGGCATTTTTGCGCAGTTAGCGCTTTCGGAAAATAATTATAATGTACCAGAGCTAAGTATATTAATGAACAAAATTTATATCAAATACTAAAGTTTTCCTTTTATACACTTAAACTTTTTGAACATGTAAAAAACTTATTACCATTTATCCTTCAGAATATTCACATTTAGAAACACATTTGCAGATAAATTATCATAACATGTAATATTTCCAATGCTCCCACTGAATCCATGGCAAATGAATGAAATGAATTGTACAGAGAGAGAGAGAGTTTTCTCATTATTCGCTATTCATTATACTCACTCACTTTGGTATTGTTCATGGAATTAATATTCACCTTTCAAAGCTTCTGACGAAACATAGCCAGTGGATTCCCATATTGAATAATCATTGTTGCATTGTAAATCTTTTCCAAAATCCGGCCAAACCAAACATCCCACATCCTGGATGGCGAACAACGAATTTCTGATAAATCCCAAGCAAATGTGAATGCTCGTTATAATAATATTGTGCGCCATTGATGACTGATCATCAATTGTAGTTGCATAAGCAAACGCAAATTGGAATACAACCAAACAACAAATAAACTAGAAACTTTATGAATAGCATTACATGTATAGTAAGATTGATTAATTTTATTTTTTCATCTCCATTAAAACTTGTTTTCTAGAGATAATCAGTAAAATCTTCAATTTCTCCATTCTTTTTATGCATATAAAGTTTCAATGAAGATTACCTTTTGTGCCATCCCTGCAGGAATGAGATATAATCATTTTTTAGAAAAATTTTTTATAGAAAATCTTTTCATTAGTATTTCTCATCTTCAACAGTCAATTACGGATTTACTCGCAATGCGATGTTTTGTCTGCCAATTCATGTCATTCACGTTTCTTGAGCGGATAAATTAGCGAACAATGTTATTGTCAAGAGCAAGTTCTAAGCACGACAAGAAGCTTAAAATTCCAAGAAATGCTTATTCATTTTCTTCTAATTAAAATCTTTTAAGCAATCCGTCATATATCATTGTGTTTCTGTGTATGTACCTATGAAGTAAACAAGCATACTAGTTGAAAGAGAAAGTAGCTTTCTCTTAAAACTTTGAGTTTTCTGAAGAATTCTTAAATTCCAACACACTCATTTGAAGATTGTTGGTTACTATGAATACACGAGTCGATGAAAATTCAAAACCGTTGAGGATCCTGAAGTGTACTTATCTACACACAATTCAATAATCCAAAACCCAAATTTCATCTGAGGACTAATAAATATAACCTTATGACTTTCTTCAAGTCACACGACGTCATATACTTAGCTTAGCGAACGAAAAAGGCTGCCAAGCATTCCCGTATTGTTACATGTTATACTATGCGACATGATATTTGCATTAAACCCAACCTTTGTCTTTTCCCTTCTTACCAAAAAAAATACATTTCCATCTCTTTCGTTCTATGCGTTGTTGGAACTTCTTAAGACCACATTTTTTTTATTAAGTTAGAGCTCCATAATATTGTTCTGACGTTTATTTGAAATTATGGCAGCATTTCTAAGCTGTTCATTTTACGTTCAGAGAATATTCAATAAACCCATTCCGGATGTTAATCTTTTTTTAGTTAGCTTACAATCACCATCATTGGATCACCTCTTGCTTTGTGCTTTCAGGCGTTTCACACAAAAATTGAAACTTAAGTTGATTTGATTTTTTACTCAAAATTTTGTACTACGATGTATTATTATTTTGTGCTTGAATAGATAGTATTATAGCTGGAGTTTCTTGTTGGCCAAAAGAAGCGTTTGTAACTATGGGATTCTTCTAGTCGAGCGATTTAAATGATATCAGAATCAGCTCAATTTCTATTTTCTTAAACACTTATTAGCTTCATGTAAAGTTATGAAGTTTAAATGTATTCCGAATGAAATTGTGAGTTAAATGTACATTGTGATTTTTGAACAGGAAGTAAAATAAGGCATTGAAAATATTGCTTCAAAATACTCGATGGAATGTTATGCAGGTAGCGCATAATAAGTAGCAAATAAAAAAAAATGAGCAGGTTTTTAAAACTCTCAACGATTTGTTTCAGTGTCCAATAAAAAAAATTAACAAAATGCTTGAATTCCAAACTACCAAAATGATTTAACTTTCTTATTAATTTGCGTTCGCGATTAGAATCATCTAATGCCTTGCTGGTGCAATATTCTACAGTTTGTAGACTTTCCGGAGTACTACTTATCTAAGCAGATTGTATCCTACATTATTTTATTAAAAGGTATAGCGCCCTTGAAATGTAACCAATCTTATCCGTACATCAACGATAAATAACTCATCTTTTATCCTGTTTGGCACTGGATTTGACTCGTTTTTAATCAAACAATTGATTTGCAATGAAGCTAATAAGAGTTGCAAATGGATTGAGTAATTCAGAACTGTTTCTGCAATAATTCAAAAAATACACATATTGTAGCAGCCTCAAGTAAGAAATGGTTTCTCAGAATTTTATATCCTAAAATTAAAATTAAGATTCCATAATAATATATCATTCCATTTCTGCAAAAGCAAAAATTGTTTATTAATCATATGTGGAATTCCGCTATGAATGTGATGATTTTCCTCTTACCAACTCAGGATATTTGGGGGAACCAGATGGCATTAACATTTTGTTAGTCGGAAATTCAAACTAGATATTAAATTTGTTATAGATATCGCAGACCAAACGAAATCTTTCAAAGGGATGAATTCAAGAATGTCGCGAGACCTGAGATGGTTTATCATCCGATGGGTACCTGCAGAATGAGAAAGGTGAAGCGAGGTTACTAAAGGCATTCTTCTGTTGAACGAACAGTAAATACATAGTGTCATAAACACAGAACTTTCGAAAATTACTAGTCTATCTGCCGAATTAAATTATTAAAAGTTGCTAAAAGACAAGTTCTATGACCCATATCAATATCAATATAGCTTGTGTTATGTTCTAACCACATTTTCGGCGCCCATACTTTGGTGCCCATATTTTAAGGAAATCCACTTTAGAATACGTAAAGTAATACATAAAAGAATTTATACTTCTAGATGATTTTTATATGAATATGTGCTACTGATGGTCAAAGCGGACATGGAAATTCCTGCGCCACTCAGACGCGGTGCGTCCGGGATTTTCGGGATGAAAAATCCCATTTTTCGGGATTTTTTTAAAAAAAATTCGGGATTTTTTTGGAAAAATTGGTTTTTTTGCTCGTACGGGAAAGGGTCTAAATTTTCGGGATTTTTCGGGATTTCCCGAAAAAATTCGGGATTGAAAATCTGCGTGTCCGGGACAAATGTAAGAATTTCCAGGTTTGACTCAAAAGAAAAGTTATCCATGAGCTAAAAATTAAAAGCCCTCGTTGAAATTTCATAGGTAAACTGCATTGAAAAAAACTGTATAATTTCTTCAAATTGAATATAAACTTTTGGAACAGACAAAAAAACTATTAAGTTTATCTAATTGCCAGAAAATCTGCAGCAAATTAAGTCGTCTTCTCAGATGTTCTTTCGTACAATTTATGAAAGCAACTGATATATTTAGAACATCATTGAGTTATTTTACTTCCATAAATTTCTTCTTAAGACTAACCGGAAATTTTAAAGTTAAAGGTCTATTGGAAATTTGAACGTTGAATAATAATTGAAGACCGTCGTTGAAGAAGAAATGCTCGTTTAATGTCCAGAATATATTATGCGATTTGTATTCAACCGCTGGTACATACCTGGGCTAATAATTATAAGCACAAAACCGGAAAAACAAGAAGTTTCAATATTTAAAAATCGAAACTTTGTAGATAAATTACAACTCAAATAATCTTGTCTGAGATCGAAATTATATTGATTATGAAAACAACCAATTGCTGAAAGAACTGAAATAGACTTTGTGTTGTGATCGTTATGCTCGCAGATTATTTTTCATTTGTATTTGTTTCTCATTTTGCCTTGCTGTCCAAAGAAATCACGCAATCCATTGAAATATTCTCTATTTTTTCAACATTGCTAGTTACTATAGCAATATTTCAGAAAGATGAGAAAAGTCTAAACTCCTGAAGATCCTGAAGTGTTTTTTGTAGTATACTTAGCACACTTATCTACATAACTTGACAGTCCAACACACCAATTTCATCTGAGCAACTGATCAATATGGTCAAATGGGACATGGGTATAAAATGAACAGGTTGATGAATGGCCAATTCAAATAGGATGTTTCATGCTGGCATATGGTATAAAATTTTCAGTATTAATCTCAAATTTTCGCAGAGTCGCAAAAACTCTCAGTTCAATAGTAGTTTTCTGACGTTTGTTTTATATTATCGTTGAGCTTTTCATTTCACGCTCGGACAAATTGTATTCATAAAATACCTGACCAAAATCTCTTTATGGGTAAGTTGACATTTAAAAAACTGGGTTGATCAGTGTGATATGCCCAGCACGAAAAGACTCATCATATTTTAATGGTACCTATTTTGCTGTACAGTGTTCAAGTCGTTTTGCACTTTAATGGAGGAAAATAAAAAAGGAAATTATTGTGTGTCCATTTATTGTTTTCCTAATCATGCTTTCTTTCGTGTGGCACGTGTCTGTAGCTTCGTAAGTTTTTAGAAAAATAGCGTGAAACACAAAAAAAATACTTTAATAAAATTTGTTTTCCCCACAGAATTTTTTAAGGATTTCAGGCATCCGTGGTACATGGAATGCTTAGAGCTTACTATTTTTTATACTTCTGCGGGAATTGTTAAGTCTCGTTGGTAGTAAACTTGCGGTAAAACTACGTTTTAAGGTTTGTCTTTAATGATGACACACTACATTAGCAAATAAATAATAAATCATGATATGTACCTACTTGCACGTTATATCAAACTAGGAAGAATAAGTTAAAAAGTTGCTTCTCACTTAAACTTGTGCTGCTTAATGGACAAAGCAAATTGCATGTCAGCCAACGTCTAATTGGCAATGCTTGATTTCTGCATTAAAGCAAAGCATATGAGTCGGTGTTGAAAGTGCCAAATGGTAGAACATCAAGGTAGAAAAATGGATGTCTGTCATGTCTGTCATGTCTGTCTGACTCCTGCCTATGTAATGACGTGCATACGTTCTTTCGATTTGGATGAAGTTTAGTTTCGATGAATTGGATGCTCTGAGTCCTTTTGAAGAAAGTTACGAATTAACGACATTGTTTTTTTGTAACGCAGGGTACTCCAATAATTATGGTAAGGATTTCACGATACAATGCATTAGTGCCTAAACGTTATCCAGCAATTAACTGTAAAGGCTTCTCTGTTATGCATAAGTTACGGTCGTCAAATTTAAAAAAAAATAATCATGTTGAATTCTGGCAAAATATCGAGTCTCTAATATTACATTCTTTCCTCTGGCCCTTATCTTTATCAGGATTTGTCGTAATTCAGTTAGCATTTGTTTTATAAATAATATACATATTCTGGGCTATTAGAGATGCGGCATTATATAAACAACAAGACGACAAAGTACCAAACTATCAGAAATACGTACTTTTTGTTTGTTTTAGTTTCCAAATCTTGTGGTGTACTTGGAAAAGAATAGAATCTTCATTATTAGGATCATTCCACTAACTTCCATTTACTTCGAGGCTCGTCACGGTTGCATTGCAACTTAATTACGATTCTCTAGTGGATAGAGTTATTGTTGTTTCGCCATGACCTCAATCAACTAATTAGAAACTGCTTTTAAGATCCAATTATAAATTTTAAATGAATTTGGCTGGATGAAATATAAATGGTGACGCATACTGGTAGTTGTATAATGTAATGAATAATAAAAGTATTGCCATAAAACTCTGTGGAGCAACATGGTATGTCTGTAGACTATACGCGCCTTGTCGTTGTATTGTTTGTAGAGAAACAAGACCTGTTGAAATTAAGAGCACAAATTGATAAACCTGGATAAGCTGTGCAGAGCGATAATATTCAGTATATAATGAACAGAATTTTAATACAGCAATATCTCCAACAATCGTACCCGAGCAAAAATGTCACTTCATCAGAAGCGTAAATAAGCAAGCCATGCTAAACAGCAGTTTCCTTGTTTGCCCCACATTTGTTTACAGAAATATAGCCCTTGTGCAGAATATATGCCATATATTCCATATTTCAAACCGGCTAGTCTACTATCACGCGTCCCTTTTCTTAGCCCGTAGACGCCAGCTCGTCTAAGGGGCTAGAGAGTGAGAGGGAGAGAGAGAGAGAGTTTATTTTTTACAATTCACGATACTCTTGCAAAAAATTTGATTAATTTGAAACCTTTGTGTGCAAGTAGGCATAGAATAAATTTTATCTCGCACGCAATAAGTTTGGTTACATAAGCGCTTGAACCTAACCAGAAAATATAACACGGACTGTATCAGTTTTAGAATTTTTCTTTAAAAATCAAGCGTTACTTGTTGTAATGTGTTTTCATTGCGAGTCAAAAGGCATCGACACTTTAACAAGCATCTATGCATACACAGTATTTGGTAGCAAACATCTTAAGATCATCTAAACGGAAGCTCGATAATATGTTATTATGACACAAACGAACTAGACATATTTCAAGTACTTACCAATATGTTCGTAAGAGTTATCAATAAGTGTGTTTCAATCATGTTGAAATTTCTCTGAAGAATGATGAATCGGATTTCCTGCACCGGATATGACGCTGTAGGGAAAGCTAAAAAGTCAGTCCACAAGTTTCATAAAAACTTGTTTCTAATATTTTACTCGATTTCTCGAGGGTCCGGCGGATGAAAGCATCAAACCCTTTTCGTGGTTGCTGGACTATGAGCTATTTTGGCTTCTTATGACCTATTGCACGTTATTTATGAAAGAATTATGACAATCCATGGACTCTCGTTCCAATTGTTCAAAAAAAACATAAACTCTTGCTGCCGAACCAAAACATATGGTGTTTCAACTGTATGTCAAGGAAACTTGAAATAGAAGTCTCAATGGAATGTTTACGATATTTTTTCTGCATGTATGAAGCTCACACAACATCATATTAATAAAGAAAGTATAACTTTCTCACATCTTAAAAAAAATCTTAGGACGGGTACATCTTTAATTCTATTACGTATTGTTATACCGCTGTAAAGTAGTACATGAAATATATGATGACGCAATAAAATAAGGTCCCATTAACAAAATAAAAAGAAAATAGAAGGATTCCAATCAGACATTGAAAAAGAAATATCTTTGATCGAAAATAAAACTACAACTCTACTCAAAACAAAATCCGATTTTTGTGCTATTATTAATTCAAAATATATGTTTCGTGTAACATGAAAATACATGCAATATGCTCTGTACAATAATGTTATCCTCTGTCAGAATATATCTTGCGTTTAAGTCGAGAAGATTTAAACTCTTTCCAATTCTTCCCAAGCTTTTATGTTTTTATGGATATTGATTTTTAGATGTTCACAAGTACAAGAAGCTTAAATTATGACGTCAATAAGATTGCAACGTTCATTCATGATTTTGCAGTGTACATAAATATTTCGTATTTAATTTTTATTAGTGGCTTGATTCCAACTTTTGTTTTTAAACAAGTGTAATTTGCATGAATGATTTTGGATAAATGCTTTTAAATACAATTCAAAATAATACTTATTATATCCACCCGTACATGAGTCACACACTAAACAAGAGTTAAGAAAGATTTTTTAATACAAAATTAATGCACTTCATGTCCGAAATAAGCTATCAACGGAGATTTCAAAAGTGTTATAGTTTTCAAAGCATGCCTGGAAAACGGTTGGTAGTTTTTATACCTTATCTCATCAGAAGTAGTTGACGTCTTGCAGAGATTTAAATGGAATAGAAAATGCCACAAAACTGCTCGAGCATGCACCCGTCTCAATATGCACCCTGAATCTTTCATACTGCACATTCACAATTCACAAGCACACATTTTGAAACGCAACTCACCCGTTCACAGAACACCTCTGTACAATTTTGTGTGGGCGAGATTTGGCAATAAACAGCATTTCTGCAGGAGAAAATGTCATAAAGTATTTGTATATTTTCTTCGCAAATAGTCTACAGCCTTGTCAGTCAGGAGTTTGTGCTCATCACAAATTGACATAACGGCTTACACTGGATGTGTATCTAAAGTATTTATGCTTTGTTCCCGACTCAGTTTTGGTACATTCCTGAGCAGGAGGTTTTCAAGCTGTGCAGTCCTTGGCATAGTTCGAAATCCTCTCCTCACAAGAAAACGGTTGTAATAAAGTCGTAAAGCTTGTTGTACATCTCTGCTTTTGAAGCAGTACACGATTGCCACGAGTATGCCCTTTTAATATTGAAATAAGCATATAAGCTTCACATAAAAGATATGAGGAACATCTTTTTTATAGCTGCTTTAAGTATAGCGTTTTATGGCTTACCTGAGTGGACCCAAAAAATGCATTTAGAATAATGAAATATTTTTCAAATTCTCCTCCAGGATTGTAGATAAGCAACATATTATTGATCCCAAGAACCGGAAAAAGTATCCCTGTGGCTTTGGCAATCTATTTGGTATCTATGTAATTTAAATTTACACAAACTTTGTATTAAATTTGTACATAAATTTAATTAATACTATGCTTCTTTAATCCAGATATTCTTATGCTCGTTAAATAAATCCTAGAAAAGCGTACCCATTTGTGGTCTATTTACACAAGCTTTGAACTCTCCGATGCCGAGTTGATGCCATGACTTTTGCTGATTACAACGCGTAGAATATTCAACAGTAATATGGCATTCAGCTGTAAGGGAACACCAGACAAGACGGTAACAAAAGCCACGAAACTAATTAATTTCCGGAGGAAATAATTATTATCTTAGTAGACACAAAAGCGAGAGCGAGAGTGAAGTCTACTTGATAGGATATAATATTTAGATGCATGTATGTTCCATGTTTGTATAATAACCAGGAAATAACATTATGATCGAATTTGAGAAACCGTTAAAGATCAGTCCAGACAGTGACCCTGAAATTTAAACGAGCATAATTTTATTATGGTTGATTGAGACAACAGACAGTTATGAAACTTGTATGTGAAGAATATGTAGTGCTTCTTGCTATAACTAGTCGAAATTCTGTTGCGCAAGACAAAACATGTGCTGCTGTACTTTGTACTCCCCAGACTTGTTTCAAATATAACAATTAAGTTTTTAATATCATTAGATTTTTAACACAAATATTCATACTGAAATTCGCGTTCATACAATTTGATAATAAATTTGGCACAGCCTGCTACTTTAATTTAATTTAACCCTTTCAGAATGTTTGTTTTCATGAAACCGTACCCGCATGGGGTGGGAAATTCAATTCTCTCCCACGTAGACTTTGCCCGTGTTAGCTTTTATATTTTCTCATTTGGAAATTATTAGTTACGCAAATGAAATAGTTTCGTATAATTAGCTTATTCTCAAAATGTGAAAGTGTATTACCGACAACGCTACCACGATTGGAGCGAGAATAATCCAGATTTCGATCATTTCAGGATATCCTCTCCAGCACATCTCGTTGTGCTCCTCTGCTATCATCACCACCAGTTACAGAGCCAGCACCACCACATAAAAGACTGCAACAGGCAACAAGAAAGATGGATACGTTTGGGGCATATCCTTTCAGAGATTTTGACCACATGGAATTGCGCAATAGGAGCTTACACCATCCGAGAAAGTAGTAAAATCTAATTTTGTTTTTGCTTTCATCGCCCATGACATTTGTCGTCAGCTTTCCGTTGAGATAGATGCCTTGAATGAGCATCCACATGACCAGAGCCACGCCGGAGTAGAGGTACGCGGAGACTATGAACTTGCAGAGAAAGTCCTTTGCGATGGATGGAATATAATGAAAATGCAATTTAGTATATCCGTACATTTTTTAATAATGCTAAATTACATATAATGCAATCTTCCATCAGTCCTATAGGTATTGCTGCGATGAGAGATGAAGGGTTCTGTTATTACGAGAAGAATTATAAATCGGAACACAAGGACGAGCATGAGATGAACTTGCGATTTAAGTCGTTGGGTCCAAATACTTCTGCAATGAAAGTAGTAATTTAGCTTGTTGCAACATTTTGACAAAACTGCTAAAGTTTCATTTCAGGAAGTCACTTTGAATGTTGATCGCAATGCACATTTCAGGTTCCTAGTTGATGGAAAGATCAAAGGGAAACATTTGTTAGCATATTTTCACAAACAGTGAGTCACGTAACATAACTGTTTCAAAAACCAACAAATGTGTTCAAATTAATGATTCTTGGATTCTAGTATTCAATTTTTGTTTCATGATAGTACCAAATGCTACCAAAGATCGTATTTCAATGCAGCCCGCTTCATTTTGCAAATTCATTTGGTAGTCAGCGGCAGAACCCCAAGAGTTAGTTTTTGTCCGATTTTGTGGTATTGAAAATATTTTAAAAGTTTTTCAATGTATCAAGTAATCGAATTGTTCTTACAAATACTGACTTAAATGGTTGCATGTGCTGTTATACGGTTATAAGTAAGTCTATAAACCAGCTACATATTTTTACTGATATAGCTCAAAACGGTAATCTGTCTAGCTTTTTTTGCTTATTTATGAATTTATAAAAAATTGGTGCTTTGCACTTATTGCAAAATTGGGGTAGAAAGCTAAATCATGTAAATGCACACACAGAATATGTTGAAGATTGCATAGTTGCATTGTAGGGAATAGCCCTACACTTCTTGCAGAAGACGAAACGCTTTCACAAATTCACGCAGGAGATTTAAAAAAACGTTTATGTAGATGTCAGAAACCTTCATTGCTCTGCTAATACTGATGTCATATTCGGATTTTACGACCCCGTTTTTCATATAAGGGTTTTAACTGCAAATCTTCAAGTTTTAAAGATTATTGAGGTCATCAAGTTGAAATTTTTAAGTTGTCTCGAGTCTAGTATGCCAAGTGCATTTACAATAACGCACATTAAATCATCACAATAGTTATTCACGACGGAAGGTATTAAAAAGTTACTTTTAAGCTACCAAAATTAATTTAAATTTTGTCTATTGTGTCAACGCTGCGGGTACAATAATACGGACATGAGAATCCTTTCAAATGCCTTGCAACTTAGGATCCATTTTTTGGCAATATTCCTGTTTCTGAGGTTCTCATGAATGAAGAATTGGTCTTGTTTGCAATATGTATGTAAAAATCTGCTATCCAAATGCTTCAGTAATAACTAGTCCATATATACCATCGACATCGAGATTCTTGAACTACCTGAAGCCGAAGCATGACGTAGACAACATGTTAGCACATGACGCAGTATGGGATTTATTGAATTGTAAGCACAAAAACGGAATTATTCCGAAATCAAACTTCACTGAACTCCAGGATGATTCACACACCTTCTAAAATTAACGTTTATTTTACTTGTGCCAACATTGGAGTGAATGCATTCAAGCAAAACGCAAACATCCTAAATTCAGAGTTCAGCAGTCACGTAATCTACAGCACACGAGAACTCGTCAGATTAAATTCAATTTTACTTTGCCCCAGCATCGATAGTTTGTCAGTTATATTGACTTTCTCTTTTTGACTCCATTTTTGAGAGAGAATTTTCTTAGAAAAAGGTAGAAGCATTGATGGAATCATGAGTATCCCATGAGCAAAAAGAAACCTTTGCACTTCAACACCATCCAAAAATGTGACTTTTCCAAACACCTTTTTTCAGCTAAATTTTTTTTAGCAAACAGAAGTGAATTTTCCTAAAATGTATCAACTCCAGATTTCATTCTTTTGACTTTTTAGTATGTACTTTTTCTGACTTGGATATTCCATAGCTTTTGAATTTTTTTCAAGTTTCCGATTCCGACTTGTCTCACTTTCGTGTAATAAATTCAATTAGTGATAAATCCCCTATTTCACACATTCTTTTCATAATTTAATTTGCCATTTCATTTCCTTTAGAGCTACTTGTTATGTCGTATTTCTAAAAGGTAAGCTTGAAGAATTACACCTACGCAAATACTTCAACACTTCCTTGCTTAAAAATTGAGACACTTAACACGTGAGATGTGTTAACATTTCATACGAGGTAC
>JAQIXW010003526.1:0-13028 GCA_034700685.1 Willowsia buskii | reverse complement strand
TTAGTATAACATGAATAAAACCGTTATACGTGTTATTGCTTTGCATCACATATGATGATAAATTTTATCATTCATTATACTTTCATCTCACAACTTCAGTTTAATCCTTAAGCCCCTTTCACAGTCCTTTCATAATCCCATTTTACTATTAACAGTAAATTAATAGAATCTGAACTCTTTCAGACATGTATTTTCAAGAAGATGAATTATTATAGGGTAAAAGGTTGCCAATATATAGATTCTTTGTTAGTAGCAAAGATGACAATGTCCGTTCTGTTTTCCTTATTTTCTCTCATATTCTTATGAAAAATTTATTAAGCCAACCTTATCATCTTGGTTTAAGCCGTAGCTCAAACTTTCTGGAAATGAATATGTAGTACAAGCAAAAGAAAATGGATAGAAAATAGAATAACTTACTACATTGCTAAACTTATTTATGTATAGAGAAAAACGATATATGAGTTTTCAGTAAACTTCGAGACTCACTCAATTCTCAGTTATTATTATTATTATTATTCCTACACAATTTTCTTTCTTTACTTGTGTCCTTCACAATATCACATTACAATGAAGTATATCATCTTGAGAAAGCGAGACAAATGCAAGGTACGAGAGGACTGAGAAGGCGGTGATGGTAGTGCCGGGCAGAACACAGTCGAGAGCCCGCAGTGCGGTTTCCTCACGCTTCAAATGAAGACTTCCAGAAAGTAGAACCAAGTTCCTGCTGTCTTTCCTCGTATGTAGCATTTTCCTTGATTCAGAGTCGTCAGCAATAATGGGAAAATAAATGTATCAAGAAGACAGATAATAATGCTAGTACAAGGATATATGTAGAAGTGGACAATACACATAATTGCAGCCACCAAATGGTTGCAACCTCAGAGAGAAAATTATCGAGATTCAAGACTATCAAGAAGTGTATTAGTATGGGAATATATAAATTACGAACACATTTTATACTGCACCACCATATCATTTGGGAGCAGTAAATTTGGCGGTTTCTGAGCGCAAAACGCTGTTTACAGTCTATCATGATCAGCAGACCGCAAAAATACATTATATTAGAGTAGAGAGAATTCCATTCCCCATCTAAAACTGGAGAGAAAGTGTAGCATTCCATAATTCATTTTATGGCATGATGTGCTGCAAAAAAAGAAGAATCTGTCTTAATATTATTACTCAACATCATTTTCGTCATCTTCATCATCGGACTCACCCACGATTATATAGCTTGGCCTCGCCCGCCACGGACATTTCCATTCACCAGAAACAAGGCTTTGAAGATAAGTCTAGTGGCAGTGATGTGGCGTATAATGAACGACCAAAGATTTCCTCTTGTTTCCTTCTCCTAATGAGAAATTAAATTATCTGAAGCAAAGATATAACAAGGAAGGCTGGTCATGATTACTAAAAAAGAAATGATAGGAGATAATTTCTGTCCAGAAATGTCATTCCCACACTTTCGTCTTACTGCATGCAGTTGTCATCTTGTAGAATCCGCCACTTTGCCAGTCAGCAAAACATAAGGCGACACAGACTTGAGTATTAGACTAAAGAGAATGTATGATGTCGGAAAGTATAGGACCATACTAGTCTTTTATCACTGCCTGACTGACTTGAAACAGAGATTGAACATCTATGTATACGGTTTTTTATTTATAGTGCCTGACGGTGTTTCTACAGACGATATTTTATAAGCTAGTTGAAAGGCTAGTGGAAAGGCTGTGGTGTTCCTTGAATTCATTACTGTACTCCCACCACCTACCATCCCAAACGTACCTGTTTACTTGATAAGTAGTTGAAAGAAACGAGAAGGAAAGGAGATATTACCTTGTTACGTATAAACTTGTTACATCGAGAAGCACCGTTTCATTTTTCTTCAACATAACATGAGCAACTCTCTTCGATTCTTTTGCTAGTTTTTATGAGAGGATAAGAATAAAAGTAGTAGCATTTTTTATCCGTCTCTTGCCGTTTTTTTATCTGGGTGAATGAATACACATATCAACCTATCTATCGAACAATGTCGACCAAGTGTCTATGTACAAAGTCCTCCTTGTAGACATAAAAGACTTTGCGCCTTTTTTTATGTATTTTCCCTTTTTGTTCCCGCACGTACCAGTCATTTGGAGTGTGATGGTCAGCGAGTTCCTTTACTACCATATATAGCCGATTGTTCTGAATGTTTCTGATGTGTATATTTCACGGAACTCGTGCGTCGTTCAAAGGAAAGGAAAAACAGCAAAAGCTAAGAGTAAGTCAGAGGATGGATAGCGGGATATATGGATTGGGTTGTTTTTTGCAACTAGAGAACAGTAAAAGGCTGTAGCCTTTGAAAAAATGTTGAGAAAAATGAATGAGATGTCAAGCCTGGGAAAGCAAAGTACGTTGTACATCCATTTTATTCAATATCAAAAGGAAACAAAGTCGGTGATGTATATTGATGCATCACCGACTTATACATTGAAAGTTAACGGTGCACGAGGTGAAATTTTTATATAAAAACCAAGGTCAAACGAGAACGAAATGACGGGAATAAGCCACAAGAAAAACAGAATTTCAGGATGTGAGTGACAAGTTCGGAAGGAGTGTAATATATAGGCTACTGTTGTGCATGCGAGTTTTCATTCATTTTGCTATTCGAAGCACATCATAGCGCCCAAAAGTGTCCCACGTGAAAACAGTACATTCCTCTTTGGCGTTTAAAAACACGAACAGAGCACACGAATAACGTCTTTCATGTTTGTACGTGAGGTCTCCGCTTAGCACCTTGGGTCTAACGTGTAAAACGGACATTACAAGACCTGTGTTTGTACCCATTTATATAAATGGGATATGGGGTACATAGGTATTTTAATGATGTGATGGCCACGGCACAACTCCACTCCGAAAAGTCATTTACGTGAAAAAAATGCCACCGTGTCTAGTTGTTAGTTGATGTGTAATCCTGTATATATTTTAGTGTTTTAGCTAAATACGTTTTGATCGTTTAGGGTATCTCTTTTGCCGAGTATGCATATAAAATTGCTGACGCTAAATATCTTGTTTTCCCTTGCGGAATTCTGTAGAGATAGAATATTTTCTCTGTTTCTATCTTGCATACTTTATTAAGCGGAAACCTTGTTAAGTAAAGGCTAACGAGCCATGCTTCTTCTATTTTATTTACCAATGATAAAACCATTAAAGAGAGATAACAAAAATGCTGTTCCCTAATTTAGATGCTTCATTCTTTATTAATCACAGAATTTTTTGTTCTGGTGTTACCTATTCCTGTACTTTTTCCTTGTCTGAAAGTTTTTTTCCCAAATGATTATGAGTATGAGAAAAGGTGTCTTCATAACTGCTCATACGAATCAAGTCAATGAAGTGAGTTGAACACACAAATTCAATTCCCTTGACTGAATTAGGGAACGACATACTTACAGTTTGCACACAAATTTGCATGACGAACAACACAAAGTTAAATTAAGTTTCGTCTTTGAATAAATGGAAGAACGAAAATAACTTCATCAACTTTTTACCAAGTTCAAATGAAGGTGAAAGCACGTCACTGACTGTACTGCCCAATTATCACTTTCATTTTAAGCATGCCTACCTACTGAGAAGAGTAAAAATGAGGTTAAAAGGAAACCGTGAACGACGCAGGTATAATTACATGACAAAATGCGAAAATATACATGTGGTACATGCAAAACAATAATGGTGGCACACAACACACAATCCATTTTTCAGCATTCTTCGTCTTCTTGAATATTTTGGTGACCCTATTTTTGAGAAGTAGCTGCAATATAGAAAAGAACAATAACAATACATCTGAACTTTATACTTATCAAAGTTGTTAATACTTTGATGTTGATATCATGAGTAGATTTTTCAACGGCTCTACAAGTACAAATCCATGCCGCAGTGCATTACTACGAAAACAATACGCCCAATTTTAATGCGTGTATGTACATGAAAATTACACACAAATATGTGTACGCTTTTGGTTTAATATTCTGCTCCAGAGAGGCTATATGGTGTTCTAGATCTAAATATAACCGGAAAAATACAAAAGCTGTTTGCTATTTGTTGATGATGACGATGATAGAGTGCACATGGTACATTGAGGTTTCCCTTGTGTGGTTATTTTCTGGTTACCTATTCCATTCCAGAAGAAAGCGGCGTTGGTCTATGGTCTCTGTTCGCCGAGAAATGTATAATTTATGTAACAATTTCTTTATACGCTTTCAACCGTTACATATGCAAACGTATTGTAGGCTTTGGTCTGGTTTCACTTTGATTTTTGTTTAACTCACTTCACATTTGAGCAAGTTAGAACTCCTTCCCTCCCATCATCTCTATATCGAACTCCAAGATATAACATGTACTACGTGTATATACCAAGTTACCGGAAAAGAGAGAGAAAATAGAAACAGAAGAGCAAACAATTTTTAGTTTCCTATCGGTGATTACTTCTCCGAACGACGTGGTATGGGATGTTGGAATGTGAATGTCAGTACCTATTATTCTTGTACGAAGAGCCATTGGATTTGAGCAAAGCATCCTCGTCAATGTCCAGTGTATGAACTCTAATGAAACTTTCTGCGGTACTACAGTTTTGTTTGTAGTATCGCTAAATTAGTAATACTAACAATAAAAATTGTAGTATACATAGATGGAAGTTACATTATATACTCTGTTTTTCGTTTGTAGTACAAGTGTACATATACCGGATTTATTGAGACTCTGCTTATCAGGTACATACTTTTAGTCGCTCGTCTATGTCTATTTATTACTGCTCCTGTGACGATAACTTTTTTTGGTAAATGGCGAATTGCGTGTTTGTCCACTTGAGCACGTTGTATCGGAAAGAGGTATACCAGCAATGCGTCATTCGAATCCCCTGTAAAACAATAAGAGAAACAACGAGATGAACAATGCTGTAAGAAATCAGCAGAGATTTCTCTCTGAAAATTTTATATGCAGAAAAGTATGTAATGGGCTATTGTCCAGTGTTCCCACTTGGAGTTGTTGTCTTTCTGGTTTTGCGAGAAACTAAATGAGAAACCTAATGTAAATTCTGTGTTCTCTTCCATACTTTCATCCGATATTCATTGCCGAACATATCAGACCATATTTGTAGAACCCTAGTAGCGTCGATAGTAGCCAGCAGTAATAGAGAATTTACCAAATTATCGGGCAGCTGTTTCCAAATAAAAGATCTATGAAGCGATATGGCAATAAGTTCTTGGAAGTGTACCAATAACTCTGTACCTAAAATCGTTTTGCACAATTTTTAGAGCATTTGAACTGTAATTTTTAGAGTATAAAGCTATAAAAAGCATAATTCGTACTACACTAATTACTTTATGGAGGGAAAGCACGGAAAGGTGGATTCATATGTATGTTGTGGTGAAAGCAATCAAATCTAAGGTAGTTAGATTAGGATTTCGCATTCCCGTGTTTACATATAACGTGACCTCTTATTCTATTCCAATAGCATATCTCTATACCCAAAAAAGCAAACGTTGCGCTGGCCTGTCCTGAAGTAGATAAGTAGGTTTATCGCTTCTCCAGCCAAAAAGCTAAACGACTTCTATCATTAATCCATCCTTTTTCAAATCCATTTACAACCATCCATCCGGAACCCAAATTGCCTGTATACCAGTGCCAACTGTCTATCAACATCCGAAAGTCAAAAGCCCCTTTTCTCTTTTTTAGTATGTTTTTGTTTCAGTTTATTACTCTAATCAAATTCCACCACAAAAGGGCAAGACCCAGATGTTGTATCACAACTGAAACTAGAGAATTTGCGTAAGCACAGCTCAGGCAGCTCATTCATTCATCCTGGAACACACACACGCGCTCACACTTTATTTCCTCTGACAAATTTGACCTGCTATTTTGCTCTCTAACGCTTAATCATTGCTCATGGTCATGCCACGCCACGTAGAAACTAGATCAATAAATAAAATTGATTTTGTTTTAAATACCGCTGAAACGAAATGTTGGCGGACGTATGCACATTCTAGGGACGATTCACAGCGTTTTTTAAAACTTTGGCAATAAGTACATAAACTTACCTCCCTCATATTTGTAAAACTTTAAAAAGAAATGTTCTTACAATAATATGTTTTCTATAAAAACAAAATCTTGATTACTGCTATTAAAGGTAGAAGAAATTAGATAGTACAGGTACCTATCTTTATTTGCTAAACGTACAAAGTTTTACAACAGTTGATTCATTGTGTATTTCGGAGCACGCTACTGTAATGCTTGCATAAAAAGTATGGAAGTAAAAAAAATCACTGCTCCTTCTCTTTTCAGTTTGAACCCTTATCTTTGCCAAAACAGCCAGTAGCAAATTCTTTCCACCGACATTCATTTTTGCAACTTTCCCCAGCAAACTTTTTTCCAGTTTATGCTATGCTGAATTGGCAAGTTAGCAGGTAAAATGATGTTATATGTGATGTGATGGAATGGAACATTAAATGTTAGAGAATAGAACCTGTGTGTGTAAACGCTTAGGTACATGTCAATATGCTGATATCTTTATCTTGATACCCCTTAGTAAGCACCTCTTCTTCCTTCTTTGCTGCTAATGGTTTGTCTTGAGACAGCCCCGACATATTACATTATATTCTTTTTCGTCTTTCTTCTTCTCAAGTAGAAAAAGATTCATGGATCAAGGTTATTATATAATTCTTCTGAACTGAAAAAAAGGAAGCCTTAGCAGCAGCTTTTCTCTCACACTTTCCTTACATCTTCTCACTTCCAAATCCCTACTTCCCTAACCTGTTCCCATTTTCTCTTCGTTTTTCACAAAACTAAACTATCAACCTATTCTTCAGTAAAGATAGGAAAGTTTTTACGTACCTACTATCTAAATGGATCCTATTCAAGAAGATGCTAAATTGCTTGGAGTACTTGCTCCAGCATCATTCCTCCTGCTACTGGTAGGAAATTTCAATGTAAAATCTGTCGTGACGCCCGCTACCGCCCACTCTTTGCTTCTATACTCATTCTTTAGGATCTCAGGAAAGTTAAGTGCTATTGTGTGTCACTAGATACAACAACCTTACTTCAACTGTCATGATGCAAGACAGTTTTTCAGTAAGGCCTTAAAATTTGATATGCCTCTAAAATGCTTTGCTATAGATTCCGGATTCTCATACACAAGTGAGAATGCGGTACTTTTAGTTTTAACCACGCTTTTAGTACGAGGTAGTTTATAGCACAATAAGCCTTCCACGAATGGAGTGTACAAAAAGAGATAAGAGAAGATTTACACGTTAAAACCGCTTATATTGGTAATTTCTTAATAGTAAAATTAAAATCAAAATCATATTAAAAAGAAAGGCTGCTGGTAAAGGTCTCTTTAGACGTTACCATTACTTGATCGTTTTAAATTGATCGAACATTTTACTTTATCCAGCTAAATTTTCATTCTTGTTTTAAACTAGAACGAGTAAAAATGAACATCTACTTATACATCTACTTAACTAGTATAAAAATAGTTATGATTTTTATAGATATTTTTGTTTTGTATTTGCATAAAACATAATTTGTATTTCGAAGTAACAGAAAATATACAATCGACGACATCAGCATCCAGCATCCAATGTATATGTAGTAGGAATAGTAGGATATACAGAAATACTGCTTCCACTGGGAAGTATTGATGTGAAAGTTTTAGTTCTAGCAAGATGACAAAACTTTTTAGGCAATATGATTTAATCGTGTATTTGTTTAGTAGTGTCCTATTCTACTTTTCTCATTCAAATTCAAAGAACTTTAAATCTGGTGGCTCATGGTTGAAGAACAAAGATCTAATTTTCATTTTCAAGTGGCTTTACCTTGTTAATAATACATATTTACCAATGTACTATCCCTAAAGTTTGGTTTAGTAAGCAAAGTTACTAATTTAAAGTTTGGTTTCCTGAATCCAACAAACAAGCTTCTACTTAGATATAACAAGCATTATCCCTCGCTTCAAAATTGTCATTGAGCTTAACAGAGGCCTTCGAATTTTATGTGTTTGTGTGTGTATGATTAATATGTGTGAACTAGTGTATCCTTTAGGGATTGCTTACCTGACACTAATTATTTATATTTTAAAAAGTAGACACATACATAATTGACTGAAAAGATTAGTTTAAGAAGATTGGATTAGGAATAAATAGGGAATGGTTACGTTTTAATCAAAACGCCTCTTTACTCAATGAAATCACAATATACTCATACTAATCCTCAAAACAATAATTATTGTTTCTACTCCCCGTAAATAAGAGATCATGCCGATGTCTGCTATGCAAAATCAACCATCTGCTATACCACCCAACTTTAAGAGCTTCCCATTGCACGAATTTGTACTACGGTCAAATCGCTCATTGACTCGTTGTCGATGCATATCTTTTCCTGACTTAATATACGCCTTCTATTTTTGCAAGAATTTGCTTTTGATTTAAGTCCAGCGTTTTAAATAATATACGTTCATGGGTAGTGTTATAAATATAAAATTAAAGAACTATATTTCATTACATAATATGTAAAAAAAAACATTTTATGTTTCCTTTCCTCGCTCGCGATTTCTAGAAATCGATTTAGCATCATTGGCGCATGGCGCGTATTTACTTCATAGTTTAACTGCCAAACTTTCCTCCTTCGTCCGTTTAAAACATTTTACGACTACTTTTAATTGGCCGTTAAGAATATCGAGGCAACACAGTATTACGTGAAAGTTTTATACTTCACAATTCACATTGACAAAGTAAAAATTTATGTAGCTGTACTAGATAAATAACATACATGATGACTATCAGATTTAAAATGACATTGAAGTACCATTTATTCTTTACGTGACTTGGCATTTAAATCATATTGAATTTTTTTTCATATACTCTACATAGACTCTTTTATAGACTGTGCTGTATGACCATGCACGGTCAAGTCCTGCAAGTTTTATTTTTTACGTCATTCATAGCAATTTCTTAAAGCATACTTTATTACGCTTTTTAAAGAGCTTGGAATTCAGAATAGATCATTTACTACGTAGCCATGCAAAACATTATACCGGATGAGATTTTATGGAGAATCAGAAGGAAACTGTCCAAATGAGACGTTTTTATCATCTATAAGGAAAATTTTATGAACCTGCTGTCTGCTGCGTGTGTGCAAAAAGTTACAAGTAACTTAGCTGAGGACGATGATTGCATTCGATGGAACCCATTTTCCTTGAGCATTTACTGTCCTCCTACCATGTAATGGTGCGATAAAATAGCTGTCATAAGCATTCTTTTCTATCTTTCCGTTTCCAGTCGCACACAATTTTGCTTAAAGTAGATGTATTCTTGAAATATGCATGCTTATCTGTATGAATTCGCGTAGTTAAAACCAACACATCCGACAACCAATATTCTACTACATATTCGTCTACTGTATGTACTTTCCAGCAAAAGAATACTATAAATATACATCAAACACTGCTCCTGAAATCCGACAAAGAAATCAACCAGATTTTCTATTCTCGTTTTGTCTGTTACACTTTTGTATGCATGTAGATTTGAGTTTTTGGCAGTACAAAAGATGAAAGGCTGCATATTTTACGATTGAAATAAATTGGGAGTTCATGATAGCTTGCAAAAATCCGCTATTTCGGAACGTTTGTCTATTATAATTAGAGGCAAATTAAGTACAGGTACTTGAATTGGTTTTTGTTAGTCATTTTGTCTTCTATACTACTGCAAAATAAGTCAAGCTAAGCAAAGAGTCACTTCTTATCAGATATTCCACAACCGTATGTACTCATAGATGTGAGAATGAACGAAACGGAAAATTCAGTTATATTATGATAACATCTAGGTGTACCTCAAAGTAGTAATTTAAAAAATGCACTTAAGCTCTGTGCTGCCGTCAAATGAGTTATGATGGGACGTTCTCAAGACTTGAATATTAAAAATAAAATGTTATACTATGTGGTATGATTTATGTACGTGTATCCATTTTAACTGGAAGTAGTGAAATGGGACTCTGTGGATAAAGGATAACGGATGAGGTGCAAAGGGTTACATATTAACGGTGATGATAAAAAACGCGGGCTTGTGGATATTGCATGCATAATTTCCCAAGTAGATTGCCTGATGCTGTGGTGATGCTCCTCTCACCAGGAGATAGCGGGTCGCAAAACGAGATGAGCCATTATAAATGCATATATACTAACATTTTTCTTCTACTCTTTTGGATTCTTTCAAGAGAAGATAATAAACAGAAGCGGAAGTCAAGGGTAATAAGACTTTGGGGATCTGTTCTCGGTTTAATCTCAAGGTTATGCAGATTGTTTCAAGTTTTCTCCCTGGCAGAAAATTGTATAAAGCGCGTCTCTGACAAAAATTCAGGAAAAAGGCAGAATACATTTTATGATGTATGCACACATACGTATAAGTGCCCAGATTCTCAGATAAGGTTTTATAATATTAATATATGTTTTCAATGCATAGTACTAGGAATGCTTCAGTATTTTTCAGCTCCTTGTGAATCTGGCATATTTTTTTTACTTCTGCCACTCCAATTCCCCACTCCCTAGTTCCCAAGTAGGCTTCATATCTGCTTTTTGCAACTTATCTATCTAGTTTCGTTTCTCCAAGCAATGAGAGAAAGGAAAAAAGTTTCTCATGTGAGCTGTCTAAAACGTCGTGTTTTCCCACGATTTTTCAGAAAGTGTCCCGCTTTTTACGTTCATGATAGTGTTTCCTTTGAACTCAGACTAAGACAGCATGCTGGCAACAGTGGTGGTGAGATTATTAGGTTGAAGAAGTACTAAAATACCAAAAATGAGGTTAAAAAACTATGAACTTTTATTCCTATTTATTTAATTTGTTTTTCGACTAATTTTTACTTAAACTCTCTGAATAACCGTATAATAAGTTAAATTTTACTTTAAAATTAGCAGCCATTAATTTGCATCCGAACCATTACTATTTGGAATTTGATATTTCCTCCCTATGGTTAGTTACCCCTTCTCTGTTCGACTTTCTCTCATTATACCTAAAACGTTTGCTTGTTACCAACATTTCCCTTGCATTTTCTTTCTGGATTTTTTATCTTGTGTGTATTACATCTGCCAAATCTATTTTGTTACAACAAGACAAGCCTGCATCTCATAATACTACAGTGGCTTGTTGAATTCTTTAATGCAAAGAATCATAAAGCATAAATTGTGCACATATTAAACTAGATGGTGACAGCAAAATGGTTGGAACAGTCGCCTGTTCTGGTTATCAAGAAATAGTTGAATCCACACAAACGAACAACTTGCATAAGAAGCGAAGAAAGCATTAACGAATACCTATAATCAAACCACTAAGGAAGGAGACAAGAAAGTACATTACCAAACTTTCCAAGGAGGAAACAAGGGCATGTTTTGTTCTCTTTTAAAATACTTTCATAATATGCATGTCGTCTTTACTCTTCTCTGTCAAGATTTTTTTTTTTTTACGAAAAGCCAACAAAAATGTTTTACATTTAGAAGAAAATAAAAAAGCAGCAAATCCTCAAAAATTCTTTTTTGTAAAGCTCCAGTCAACCCTTTTCTTGCTCTAGGACGGAAATGTTAAATAGCAGAAGCTGTCTCGTATGTCTGTACATAAAAATATGTGTCGTCGTAAGCGACAGTGCACTACGACAATCATGACAGAACAACTTTGTCCTTTTGTTTCATATTATATACTTTTACTCCACGTTTTCAGTTTTTAGGCTTTCCCAGAAAGATCTTTCCATTCTCGTTGGACAGAAATACCTACAGTCTGTCAAGCGCTTGAAAGCATTCCTCATGAATGATGTTTATTTTGGATTATGAAATCTATGCAAACGTGTATGTTGTACTACCACTTACATTTATTACAATCTAAGAGAAATAATTCCATTCCAAGGTTTGCGTAGAAAAATGAAACCACACAGGCTTCCATAGTTGTGATAAGCGTTACTGACAGTAAGATTATTTTCGGTACATTGGAAGTCCATACTCTAGTAGTAATATTCAAGTATATGTCTTATTTATTTGTGAGAATATAACGTTCACGATTAGATTGATTTTTTTTAATAATTCGGACCTAATATTTAAACTTAAAAATAAATGCAAAGCTTGGATAAAGTTAGAAGAGAAAGGGGAAATCAGCAAAAATTGGATTAACTCTGCAAAGATTGGATTAAAAATATTTTAAAACCTTTGAAGAAGACGATTTTTTAGAACCTTCAAACGCTAGAAAAGATGCAATATTTGCATCAATGAGTAAAATATGACACATAGCATAGACCAATGCAATATTTAGAAAAACAGTAAGACAGAAAAATGGAGTTTACAGGACGGCAGATCCAAATAAAGTCTTAACATTAAAGAATCCATGCATAGCACGTTATTACTTCGTAAAAATTATATTACATAATATGCAATACCATACCATGTTTCACAAGAAAATAGATTAGACTGGAGACAGAGTGGTGGCGTCAAGTACTCATTTGCATAAATTTGTGTTTTCGGGCAAAAAAATCTACAAAAGTGTACTAAAAGTAAAAGAAATTACAGAAAGTTTTGGAAAAGGCAAAAACGGTTTACAACAACCATGAAAGGTTCAATCTTTGTAACTTTCTTTTGTAAAAGCCTTGAAAAGAAATGTAGAAAAAAGAAATGCTCATCTTCTTGGCTTGTTTTCAGCTCGTTTATTGCTTAAAACTTTTGTCGTGCCCCTGTTTTGACTAAATTTGTCCCTTTCTACCACATATCTTTCAGCATTTATGGTTTATGACAATGCCACATCAAAACCAACCAAGATAAATTCGCTGGAAAAATGTGTTATGGAATATGTGTTACTGTATAACTTAAACTAGTGGGACAAAAATCCAATAATCTCGTGGCACAGCAGTAGAAAACCAGCATGATTTTACTGTCACTTGTCACAGGTTTCTGAGTTTCTACTTTCCCGTGCTGAACTGAAATGAAAGACAGCTAAAAAAGAAGAAGAGTGATAAAAGGGTTCACCGTGATGAATACA
>JAQIXW010003525.1:0-13030 GCA_034700685.1 Willowsia buskii | reverse complement strand
GTCATGGGCGCATATGTGTTGGGGCGCAAATAGTCACGGGCGCAAATGGTCTTGGGCGCAGAATTACCGGGGGGCGCCAATGTGTTGGGGCTCTAATCGCCGCGACCCGAAAAAACGTTTGTATAACAAATTAAAAATTCAATCAAGCAATATGTAAAAAAGTTTGATTAACTGCAAATAATAAGGACATGATTTCATTATATATATATATTTCTTCAAATCCACAAAAGAATAGAATATTTGCAAATAATTTAAAATGGATGAATTAGGACCCAACAAAGCAGAAGAAAATGAAAAAAATGCATTCTTTTGAACTATTATTTATGATAAAATTATTCTTATTCCAAGTTTTTAAAAATTTTATACGATAAGTTGTAGAGTAAAGGTATTATGCCATGTGTGCTAAAAATAAGAAGAAACATTTTTTGGTGGTGAACAATTAAACTTATATATTTCGCATTTGTTGCCGAAAAATGGGTCTACTTAATAACTTTTATTGTACATATGTATATAATTATGTTGCTCATATCATTACTGTTTTTTACATATTCTTATGATATATTTAAATACAATTATTGCAATTACTATACACCAAGGTATACATACACGCAAGATAATACACATTTTAAAGAGTTTGCATTTATCTAACTACCACTACTAATATTTGTAAAAGTTTATGCTTTTTAAGTTAGAAAATATATACCTACTTAATTTACCGATTTTACATTTATTTTTGTTAAGAATGTTTTCATGGTAATAGCATTGGGCCTTTTTATTCGTAAGATTCTACAAACATAAAGAGATTTTAGACTTTCAAATATTGCTCTAACCTTTATATTCAAATGTATAAAAACCCATATTAAAAGAAATAAAGCATTAAAGCCAACCAGAGCGACACAACTCCAGCAAATTGGATTGTCAAAAGGAGCCGCTTTCACATACCCAAATCCTCCATATCTACGAACCGCTTACCCTTTAACCGGTTTATATTGTTCGCTAATTCTATAAAATCTATCAGAAATTCCAATTTCAAAAAATGTTTTCGCTATTTTGTAAGCTTCACCGTTTCCCCACGTTCGCATATTAAGTTTAGCCTTCATATTAGTCATGGCATCATGATAAAATCTCTTGCACACTTTCTCTTCGTCAAAAATAAGTGTGTGTTCCCACATGTTGGTCTCAAAGGCACGCCAGATTAGAGTAAAAACCATTAACTTGTGCTTCACCATAAAATTTTAATATTTTGTCAAATTTTCCGAGTCTTCTGCATACTCATCTATAAAAAATGCTTCATCTTTGCTTTTACCCTCTGTCAATACCAGAAATAGATTTTGTTCTATACTTGCAGACATCGCATAGAAAAACTGTTCTGAAGCAAATATCCTAAACCCCATCCCAACTCTGACGATTTCGGTGGGAAAATCTCGCAAATTTAGTTTATTGGCAGATATGCCTGCTTGCCATATAAGTGAGATGAAAACCATTAATAAATACGATAAACCAACAACTTTGCGAGGATGAGTTTCCATCGGATGATGTCCTAAGAATGGCCAAAACATGTCAAATCCTTTTCGAATATTATGGTAAATTAGCACAAATGACAATAAAATTAACAAAGTGCAGTATAGAATGGATATTGGGATGATTTCCAAAATATTTGTGTTTGAAACAGCCAACGAAGAAGTTTCTAGACATGCCACTATTTTTAGAGGATGTTCCTTAATAGTCAGTAGTAGGTCTCTGGTGTAAAGATTTTCCACTGGAGAGTAGAGAATTCCCTCCGCAAATCTAATTGTGAGCCAATATTTCGACTGAAGCTTTTCAATTGGCGAAAGATTTTTAGATCCAAGAACGAGAGTAACATTCAAGTAGTGACTTACGGCATATAATAATGCGACTTCTATTCCACAAGTCAGCAAGGCTGAGGAAAGTTTTTGTCTGATTTTAATTTGTTGCCAAAGTTTAAAGCATTCCTTTAGTGCAGTGGCGTCTTTAGTTATTGCGCTATAAACAGGCAGTAGTCGACCATATCCATTGCTATTGAGTTTGGTTGAAAATTTGATAACATTTTGTAAATCATTGGATGCCACATAATGAATACTTTCATTTGGAGACATGCATGGGTGACAAAAGACACCACTTAAATTCATCTTGCGAGTGAAGAATATAATGTGACATGTGAATGGTCCTTCAAGATTTTCGTCGGTGTACAATCTTAACGCCATTTCATGCATGACCGTCATTTCTACGAAAAACAATGCACTTTGAGAATGGCCATATCCTGTCCGATAAATTGCGGCAGTGGTATCCTCCAGGGTAGATATGAGAACTATAAACACTTTGCAGTCACTTTCCATCAGTTTTGTGGTAAAACGAATATATTTGGTTTTAGTTGTCAGTTGAAAGTCTTCATCTGTAATTTCGTCAAAATCAAACTCAAAATTTAGATGACTGAGTGTGTAGAGAAGCCAAATATTACCAGTATTTGTATCCGTTCTAGTAAGAATAAGAATTAAGTCTATGTAATTTTCGTGTTCTTCTAGCTTTGTGTCGTTTTCAGATTTTATAATAGTAACTGTGCAATTTTGGGTTACCAAAAAAGGCAAAGCTGAACTTTTAACTAATAAAGTACAAAAAAAGATAAAAGAAACTGGTATGTAAGACGTCAATCTAATCATGACTTGAAAGAATTCACAGTTGAAAGAATGGTGCAGAAAATTCCAAAATATTTTATTCGTATATAGCTTCTTTGTCAAGAAATTTGACCAAAAATATATAATAACCCAGTTGAATTTTATGTCATTACGAAAGTATATCTGAAACTTTAAATGGCTTGTATAACTCTTCGTAGACGTGTATGAGTTTAGTTGCTAGCCAGAAAAATATTCCATTTGTTTAATTAATTTATACTGTACTAGATTTTTTATATCTTAGTGATATGTATTAGATGAACGAGTTTCTCTTTTATGGTATTCCCTGTATGAAATATGTGGAATTCCCATTAGCTAATGGTACCCACCCCTATTCCAACTTTCAGCACGTGGAGACTTTTTGTGCTGCTTATTTTATGTGAGCATATTAAAACAACAGTAAAGAGTGGACAACCACTACTTCAACAAATTTGCAGCACAAAGCTGCAAGAGATCCTCACCTATTTAAATTGACAGCTTTGACAACTTTCCAAGAACAAAGTATCGTTTTTGGTGTGGAATGTACGTAAGACAACTGCGTTATAGAATATTTGACAAATCTAAATCAAAGATCATATTTATTTACTAAACAATTTAAGCATTTTCTATTTGCAAAAAAACATACGAGATTAAAAACTTCTCCTTCTTTCGTATACTTTAAGCCCAGACCTGGTGTAAAGGCTAATGCTTTTTCTTGCTGTGAGCATCGGAAAGGTCTTAATTAGTTGTCAAATTAATGTCATCTTTTAAGCTAAGAAAAATCATATGCATCTTTCATTAGTAAAAACCCGAGTGTTGACTAGCATGCTTTCTAATGACTGGTTGAAAAGCGGGATGAAAACATTGATGCAAAATTGACTGAAAGAATTTGCGTTGATTTTTAAAACGTTTTGACAACAGTATGCGGTAAAGGGTCGCGGCCTTTTCCTTGCAAGACCGGTTCCCAGCAACGGCACTTTTCCTTGCATGACCTGTTCCTAGCATGACCGGTTCCTAGCAAGAACCGTTCCCAGCACGACCTATTCCTTGCAAGGCCTGTTCCCGGATTGACCTGTTCCTTGCAGTATATGTTCCCAGCATGAGTTTTACCCTGCATAATCCTTTCCTAGTTCTAATTGTTCCCGGCATAAAATTTTTGCTTGCGCCAGTGTGAATGTTTATGAATAAATTTTACTGCCACTTATATGCATGTTGCATGCACACCGAAGTACACAGAAGTAGATTCCAACTGTTTATTGTATAGTTTTTGTTCTTCACTTCAAGTTTTTGCTGAAAAGGTAAAGCTAAATTCTCTAATGAATTGGTGCAGAAAATTAGAGCAGAGAGTATGGGGTGGCAAATATGACTCAATTTATTCATTGTTTTAGTTTCTGAGAATATATATAATGCAAAAATATTGTACTTGTGCTATATCTCTTTCCCTTTACTCAGCGAATTCAGCAACTTTCAAGTGGCAAAAACTGTTGATGGAAATTTTATGGCAATGTATCCTACAATGAAGGTATATTTGTATGTATTGCTAAGGCTTTGAATTGATTTCACTTTGGCATTCGTTAGTGGAGTTGCTATCCAGATAAATAATCCATTCATTTGAATTATTTACGATGTACTTCAATATTTTTTGGTTTTGTCTGAGAAGAGTGTCTCATAAGAAATTAGTTTTATAACATGTACGAAAAAGTACATTAATGAAATGTCGATTACCTGATCATAAGGAAATAGACAATATTATAATATTTAAAGTATTTAAAGCATCTATTACTTTAAACATATTAAATTGTATAAATTTTGTTTTCTTAAGTCGTTTTTTAATTAAGTCGGTAATTCTAAAATAAATTATAATTTTGTTTTCCATTTCATATTCTTACAAAACTTGATTCTAGTGAAGTCTTTTATAAAATCTGAGATCCAAAATTCAAAATTTGTCTTTAATGTTTTGCGAAACTTCTTGAAAGCGCTGGTTCATACTTATAGTATACCCTTTATGATTAACGTGGGATTTAATAAACTAATGGTATCTGGTATCCATTCTTATTTAAAAAAATTTCCACGTGGAGAGGGGCTGTACTGCTTTTACCATGTGAGCTTTTTTTTAATACTAATATAATGGAGATATACTAATGAAAATAATGAATTATAAAAGCAGACATGGAGCAAGACCAAAAAAACTACTGTTATATATGGGACCCTAATATGACTGAACGTTTTGGGGTGATTTGACTGGAGATGACGGAGAAAATGTGAAGTCAGGTTGCGTGACGTGAGATGAGGAATGGAATAAATCAATTCCGACCAAAAAATCCATGATGTATGATTAAATTAAGTTTAACACGATTTAAAATTTATTCATATTGCAGAATACAAACAGCTAACAGATATTTTTTGGTAAACTTTTTTTGTATTTTAAATGTATTTGCAAATATTAAATCTGCATTCACCAAACAAGTCAATGTCTATGAATAAATTACTTGTTAAAGCACTTAAAATTGATTCAAAATTTTTAAATGTTTTATATAATATATTTTTAAAAGTATTGCTATTGCGTATATTTCAGCTTTTTATCATTTACCTTTATTTTGGTATGTTATATCATTATTCATTAACTAAATATTCACTTAAGTGCCTGGCTGTACAAATATTTTTATAACTTTTATCTTAACAAATTTAACTTTTCGCCATTTTACAAATATTTTTCTATAAGCTGAGTTCAAACTTTTAAATATTTTCATAACGTTATTAAAAAGGTGAACCATTAGCCACACAAGCAAAAACCACACCTGAAGGCCCACTAAAAACGCACAACTCCAGCATATAGGATTATCGAGTCCTGCCGCATTGACGTACCCAACCCCGCCATATTTCCGAATTGTTAAGCCATGCAATACTTTGGTATGTTCACTGAGCCTATAAAACCTCTGAGTAATTCCAGTCTCAAAAAATGATTTCATTATAAAATTTGCCACTCTATTCCCCCACATTCTTACGTTTGCTTTCATTTTTATATCCGTAGTTGCAAAATGATAAAATTTCTTGCAGACTATTTGTTCATCAAAGATAAGTGTATGGTCCCAAATTTGATTCTCAAAAACTCGCCAGTTTGAAGCAAAAGCCATCAACTTTTGATCCTCCATTACTCTTAAATAATTTGACAGATTTGCGGTGTCGTCTGCAAAATCGTTTAGAAAAAATGCTTCATTTTTACTCCTCCCTTCGGTCAATGCAAGCCAAACGTTTTCGTCGGAAAAGGCTCCCATCGCATAGTAATATCCTTCTGTCATGAAAAACCGAAAACCCTGAGCAACCTTAAAGATTTCTGTGGGAAAATCTCGAAGGCTAAGTTTATTAGCTGAGAAACCACCTTCCCAAAAGTATGCGATTAAACTAATAAAAAGAAAAGATATACCAGTCACATGACGAGGATGAGATTCCATCGGAGACAATCCTAAAAATGGCCAAAATGTGTCAAATCCTTTTCGAATATTTTTATAAATTAGCACAAAACACAATAAAGTTAAAAGAACACTTGATAAAATGGATATTGGAATAATTTCGAGAATATTTGTATTGAAAGTCGCTAAAGTTTGAATTTTAAGGCATGCCACGAATTTGAGAGGAAGTTCTTTCACAGTTAGAAATAGGTCTCTGGTAACCAAATTTTCAATTGGAGCGTATAAAAACCCCTCAGCAACCTTTATCGTCAGCCAATATTTTGACTCGAGAGTTTCAATTTTAGAAAGGTTTGAAGTTCCTGATACAAGTGTTGTATTGATTTGGTTACTTAAGACAAAAAATATTGCAATATCTCTGATACAGTCTCGTAACGCTTTGTAAAGTTTATGTCGATTTCGAATTTGATACCAAAGTTTCAAGCATAGAATTAGTTTAGGAGAATCCATAGCTATTGGAGTATACATAGGTTGTAATCGACCGTGTCCATTGCTGTTTAGTTTTTCGGACAATTTCAGTAAATTTTGTAAATTTTTGTCAGCAACCCAACGAACTTTTTCTGTTTGCGGCTTACAAGTGTAGCAAAATATTGCATTAAGAGATGGATATAATTTTGATGAAAAGAATATGATGGGACATGTGAATGGTCCTTCTAAACTTTCGTCAGAATATAAACGAGATATCATCTGATTCATGACAGAAATGTCCACAAAAAATAGAACATTTTGTGAATGGCCGTATCCCGTGCGATGAATTGCTGCAGTGGTGTCCTCTAGTGTAGACATTAAAACTATAAACACTTTACAGTCATTCAACACAAATTTTGTAGTGAAGCGAAGATACTTTGTGTTTGTGGTTATTTGGAAGTCGTCATCACTAATTTCGTCGAATTCAAACTGAAAGTTAAGTTGACTAAGTGTATTAAGAAGCCAAACGTTGGTAATATTATTATCAGTAATACTAGCAGTTGTAAGAATTTCATCGATGTAGATTTCGTGTTCGTTTAAGTTTGTGTCGTTTTCAGATTTTATAATGCTAATAGTGCAGTTTTGATCCGAAATAAATGACAAGGCTAAACAATGATATGAAATACGGCAAAAATAGGCAATGGGAAATATAAAATATTTTGAAGATTTCAGTTTAGACATGGTTTGATCTTTTTAAAATTCACTTGAAACTAGAAATAAAAAAATATACTGTGTACGGTTTTCTACGTCGTAGAATATTTAATAAACTGTTGTGCTCCTTTGCAGGCGGATATTTGGGTATAATGTCGGAGCCCTAAGTGACACTCCTATATTATGCTAGTTATCTAAATTGCTACCTGTAAAATCTATTTGCCTAAATACATGGCAATATGCTTAGGCCGATTTTAATTTTCATAAGTGCTAATAACTATAATTTCTTGTATAACAACCAGGAGAGAATTTTATTGACAGTAATGCCACCCTTATCATACGTAAAGACTCGATTTATTCATAATATTCAAAAAATTTAACAAAAGCTATGAGAAAATGGATGTAACTTTTATTCGCAAAAAATAAACTGGAAAGAAACAAATTTATTAGTCTTAAAACATTTACACATGATACACGAAATTTAAGAATTTGCATAAGAAGAATATTTATTTAACTGATTGTACATTTACTTTTATCAAGCCAGTCCTTCTAGTTTTAAAATTACACCATTTGTCTCGAATATTTCTGTGAAACAAAGTAGGGCTACAATTTAGCGCTGTAATTTTTCTACCTAGATGTATCAATCCCCAAATTAAGAAAAGCGTTCCGTTAAAACCAACTAATACTGCAGCACCACAGCATACAGGATTATCAAATGTTGTCGTCCTGACATACCCTACCCCTCCATACTTACGAATTTTTACATGATGAAACATTTTGGTAGAGTCACCGATTTTATCAAACCTATACGAAATTCCTGATTCAAAAAATGATCTTGTTTTTACTTTTGCTACACTATTTCCCAACATTCGAAAGTAAACTTCATATTAGCGCTACCCTGATGATAAAATGATTTGCAAACAGTCTCCTCATTAACAATAAGTGGTTGTTCCCACATTTTGTTTTCAAATACCCTCCAGTTTGACGAAAAAGTCATCAATTGATTTTTTGTCAAAAAACCCAAGTAGTTTGTCAAGTTTGCTATATCGTCAGCATATTCATCTATGTAAAATGCGTCCTTCCTGCTTCTACCTTCTGTCATTGCAAACCAAATTTTTGGTTCTGAAACTGCCGATATTACGTGCAACAAGGTTTTTGAAACAAAAAATTTGTAACCTAATCCTACTTTGAAAATATCGGTAGGAAAATCCCTTAGACTAAGGGTGTTAGCTGAAATACCTGCATCCCAGATAAGCGATATGAAGCAATACCAATGATAAGCCAATAACATATCTAGGATGAGCTTTCATCGGAGCAATTCCTAAAAATGGCCAGAACATGTCGAATCCTTTCCGAATATTGTGATAAATTAAAACAAAACGCAGTAAAGTTAACAAAGTGCAATAAAGAATTGGGGAAACTTCTAAAATATTTGTATTTGAAATAGCCAGAGTAGATATTTTTACACATGCAAATATTTTTACAGGTCGTTCCTCCACCGTAAGTAATACGTCTCTAGTAACAAGATTTTCCATTGGATAGTAGAGCATTCCCTCTCCAAAATTTATTGTGCGCCAATATGTTGACTGAAGGTTTTCAATTCTAGAGAGATTTGCAGATCCATATGTGAGAGTAACATTCATAACTTGCAACAAATATAAATGTAACTTCTCTGATACAATCTTGTAACGCTTTGTGAAGTATATCTCGGTTTTGAAGCTGATACCAAAGTGTAAGGCAGTGCTTTACATGAGGTAAGGAATTACCTATTGGATTATAAACAGGCTGCAGTCGGCCATGTCCATTGCTGCTTAGTTTGGCAGATAATTTTAGCAGTTTTTGTAAATCATTTTCAACTACAAAATGAATTCTTTCGTTTGGATATTTACAAGTGTAGCAAAACACCCCGAAAACGTTGTAGTCTGGTGTGAGAAAAGAATACAATCGGACATGTGAAAGGCCCTTCAAGCCTTTCATCGTGGAACAATCTGTACGCCATGTCATGCATGACAGTCATTTCCACAAAAAATAGAACATTTTGAGAATGGCCGTATCCCGTACGATGAATTGCGGCAGTGGTATCCTCCAAAGAAGATGTGAGAACTATAAACATTTTGCAATCACTTTTCATCAGTTTTGCAGTAAAACGAATATATTTGGCATTCGTGCTCAGCTGGAAATCGTCGCCCTTTATATCGTCAATTTCAAACTGAAAATTTTGTTGATCAATTGTGTAGATAAGCCAAATATTTGTAATATTTTTTGTACTAGTTCCAGTTGTTGTTAGAATCGAGTCGAAAAAGTTTTCGCTTTCTTTTAATTTTGTGTCGTTTTGGATTTTTGTGATGCTAATTGAAGAAAACAAATAAATTCTAATGTGCAGGAAGCATGGCTTTTTATAACTCTCATCTGAATGGATAATAACTTTAAGCAAAACTAATTTGAATAGATGAGAACACAATGATAACCTTTTGCACAAGCAAAATGTAAGTCTTAAAACGATTTTAAGTAATTTAATATCGGGTTTTCTGAAATATTTTCAGTTTCTTCTTACCAAAACTTGACTCTAGCTAAGGTTTATGAAGACAGTGTAAAACCTGAGATAAAATTTTGTAATTTGTCATCATAGTTTTTTAACCCCTTCAAAGCACGGGTTCCTCATTTGTAGTACTCACTGTATGATTTGCGCAGTATTTCAATAAACTAATGGTGTCCATTTCTAATTCCAAAATTTTGCACGTGGAGAGGGATGTGCTACTTCTTATATGTGAGCTTTGATAATACTAATATAATGGAGATTACTAATGAAAATAATTTTGCCCAAAAGCAGACGTAAGACCATATTGAATATTGGTAGGCATAGACTCCAACACCAAGGATGGACCTGATGAAGGATAAAGGGACCAAAATCTTTGGATGCAACGATCAATTGACAATTAGAACTGGCGAAACAAATAAATTGTTGACTGTTGACAGTCAGCAGTTGACTCGGAACTCTTTTCGAACAGCGATCAGTTACAGTTTTGTCACTCCAAAAAAATTGTAGAAAAATTAATATTGAAAACTTACCACTTTAGTTGGAACTGGAAGGCCCAAAAGTTCCATTGCTCTGCAATACTTCAAAACCGAATGAGAAACGCAAGGAAATCTTTGATTTCAAAATGTCTCAAAATTAATTAGGATAACTTAAAAATTAATTAATTAGGATAACTTAAAAATTAATTAATTAGGATTAATTAAAAATGAAGATGCAAAGCTCGGGAGTATGCTCTCAATTTTACTGGGAAGTAAGAATTTCTCTGGGGATCATGGATTGGTCATAAACCTGTGATTTGGCTCTATCGCCCTTCGACTCGTGGGCGTCATAATTTTTCCCAATTCTCAATGTCTTTAGTCGCTTGATAAAATCCAACGGGAACCTTGACTTGACATCTCGGAGAATAGGAGGGTCTGAAGGAAATCTTTTATCTGGAGAACCCAAGACATGTCTTTGTGACGAATTTCTTGTCTAGTCTGTATCTTTCAAAGCTATTAGCTATTAACAATTCGAAAATATGCGTTCATCGGACAATGTCCTAAATGTAATAATAAATAATTAATAAAGTTCACCCAACCAATAAAATCTTAATAATTTGATCGATCCCATCACTATAAATCAAAAATACTGGATCAGTATGTCTCAAGAGATGATTTTTGTTAGCTGTTATGTGCAAATGAAACATTACTGAAATTAGTCCCATAAGACATTAACAGCAACCGTAATGCACATTTAGCTGAAATCAACTTGAGCTATTCTTACTTCTTGTTAATGTGTACGAAAGAAAAACAATCAATTTTTAAGCCAACTTCCGCCAAAACAGACAGTATTTAGGGCTGCTTCTGGCTGAATACATTGTGCTAAGTGTAGTAAAAATCGAATGTTTCTGTTTTGTTTTAATTTTCTGTAACAGTAATGCTTTCTTCGTCATTATGTCTCACATAAACAAATAATAGTCCAGCGGTGTATGATGTATTGAAATATTAACAGCCCATTTTTCATTTGAAGTTGGCATTCAGAGAAAGCGCTCTTCATTGTATTTACACGCTCCCGAACTTCACTTCTAGTGATAACAAGAAAAGCACTTCCATTCATATTTGTAGATAATACTCTGCCCGTCTTAATAAATACAATGCGTTTTCATGAAGTTTACCTAAAATTTATATTATATGTATTTGTATTATGCGTAAATACTAGTATCTGCATAAATGATAAGATTTACATGCTAGCAGAGTATGTTCTCGTGTTAATCGGCATTGGGTTCATAAAATAATATACTTCATTTAGTTTCAAGATAAGATGTACACATTAAAACTCACTGTCCTATTAAGTGTATATCATTTATCATTTGTTAGTTTCGAGACCCACCTTTTTCCTAGCTACAGCAGCATTGATGTTAACGTTTTATTCACGTATCAAAGGTATCTGTCTACATTGTTAAATATTACAAGTCCAATATTGTCCGATATTCAAAGCAACAAGTTTACCAGGAATTATTTGCTTAGGTAATATCATAGAATCACTGAATTATCTACTCTCAAAACCTCATTTTCATTGCTTACTACAACAGGCCAGTAAACCTTATTTTTAAATGTTACATTTTAAACATTTTGGTACAATTTTCTGCGGCAATGGTAGATTAAAAAACTATATGCTTTTTTTACAAACTAAATACTGGATTTGAAAAATATCTAATATTTTCAATGTTTAATTCCGAAGCATTGATACGAATTCATAATATACCGGTGTTATGCATTTTCCGCTATGTCTAGAAGCTTTCTAACTTTACGTAGTTTTTGCTGGATTATCTGCATCATATTTTTATTCAATTTCTTAAATGTGACATTTAAATAAAACAATCTATAGTTTTATTGTGTTTTGGAAATTACGTGTACTGAATAAAGCTCCCCATTTCAAACAATCTCCATGCAAATCAAATTATTTGCTTATTTTTTGATAACTTTTGAAGCAAAAAATGTAAACGCTAACAGCAAGAGGATGTTACTAATTTCTACAGTTGATGTAGAATTGCAATTATCCGAATTGCATTGACACACTGACACCGTTGCGCTTCCCATTGCCTTTACCATCATAATATACATTTCTGAAGACACGCCTAAAATACTCTGCACTCCTTCCATTTCCACGTCCTCACATGTATCGTTAAGAGTTGGGATTGTTGGGAAACATCCTCGCATTGTAAATTTGATTATGGTATCTCCAGTAATTGCTGTTTTTCCATCAAAGTAGAGTTTACCACAGGAATCTAAAATCATATAATTAAATAATAAAAATAATCAAATAATAAACCTACTCGAAATAACATATTTAAAAAGAAGACTGCGTCAATCAATGGTGTAATTTCTTTACCGAAACCTTCACTACAATTCATGGAAAACCTCTCGTCTGGTTTTCTGCCTTGTTTGCAGGAGTTGTGTATATTTATTCCTTCTACTTCTTTCACAAAACCGTCAATATGATTACAGGAGAAACACTCTAATCCTGTATAAACAGAAATATTACACGCAGATGTTTTAGTTGAAAACAAATCATTACAAAATACCTTATATCTCAAAAGTTAAGCATATTTACCTTGAACGGAATAAGCACAAAAGGTTGCACTAATTAGTAGTGCATAAGCTATACACATAAACTTCATTTCGGAAGTTTTTAATAAAATTAATAAAGACTTGTTCCACCCCAAGAACGCTTCCTTATTCAAACTTACTATAGCAGAT
>JAQIXW010003524.1:0-13033 GCA_034700685.1 Willowsia buskii | reverse complement strand
GGCAAGACCATCACCCTCGAGGTGGAGCCAAGCGATACGATTGAAAACGTTAAAGCTAAAATCCAAGACAAGGAGGGAATTCCACCAGACCAGCAGCGTCTCATCTTTGCTGGAAAGCAACTTGAGGATGGGCGCACCCTCTCCGATTACAACATTCAGAAGGAATCCACCCTCCATTTAGTCCTTCGTCTTCGTGGTGGTCAAAACTGAATAGCTTCGATGAACTTTTTCAATTATTTTTTATGAGTCATTTTTTCTATAATTCGAAAGTAAATTAAATTGCTATAATCCCAACCCTATCCCTCAGTAAAATGAATTGGTAAACTCATAATATTCAGTTTAGTAAATGACGAGTGATGTTGTTGTAGAAGATTTTTTGTCATGAATTTTCAAAATTGGTAAAAAATAAACTATTGGCTGAATTCTTGATTTAAAATTCTTAATGTCGTATCTTAATATCATCTTATTTGCATTTATAAATCAATAATCATAATCAAACAGCAGTTTTGCTAGTAAATATAAGTATTTGTACATATTTCATGTTTTCCATTCATGCTTTAATGCTCTTTTAAGGTTAGGGAACCGAATGTGTGGTTGGTGGAGGAGTAAATAGTTGTATCAGTTTTGTATGTAATTTCGTATCTCAAGAATCCCATAATTTAATCATGAATTCGTTTTCATATGCATAAATATGTAATTGTAGCATGGATGAGGCTGCAAATTGTCCAGTATGAGGTTGAGGATTGAGGATTATATTAAACTCAAGATTTGAGTTGAAGAGTAAGTAACGACAGGTAGTACAGTACGCAGCAGCGCAGAGCGCAGCATACGCTTTAATAGTCCTTTGGTGCAAGCTTGGTCACAGCTACGAGAGATTGAGATGTGGTTGTTGAGAAATGAGATCTAGAATCTAGGTGTATTTTTGGGTTGTATGGTAGTTGAAGTTGGAATATGAAATGGAATGGGAAACGCCTAACTCATGTTACGCATAATATATCTCTCATCATCTGTTTATACTGTAAGGTTGCTGATAAGCAACTTACTGAGAAAATTTAATTAGAAAGTGTAAGCTACTGGAATTCACTGAATTGTTCTTTCTGGTAAGAAGTGAGCTGCAAGTTTAGAGGTCATTGTTGAGGACTGCCTATTGATAGGTAAGTATTTCTCATATTTAATTAGCATTGCCAGTTTTGTCTGTGATTGATTTATGAATTATGTACACACAACTTTATTTACCGACACAAAGCTGATAGACTTGATAATATAGTAAATATCGAGAGGTTTGTAATTTGGAACGGACCCCAATTATCAGTGAGACGATGTTACGTTGGTTTGGTGTTATTGAGATAATGATAAATTTTATTAATTGAATTTTGCTTTCTATCCGACTGAAAATTTTAGACAAAAATCCAGTGGAAGTTGAAGAAATCGTGAGAAAGTTCAAGTTCCTGATAGTGGAATTTTCAAGTGGTCAACAATTTTTCTATCAAAACAAACGATTCTAAGGGATTTAAAACCAGCTTTCTAGTTTCAACATGTCTGGGAAGGATAGGATCAATGTTTTCCCTTCTAGAGGGTAAATGAATTTTTCCTTTCGATAACTTGTAGTGTGTCTCTGTGATGGATATTTTAATGTAAAGATGTCTATTGATTTATTCATTTGTTTCAAATTGGCTTTTTGAATATTGCAGAGCCCAAACGTTAATGAAAAGTCGTTTGAAGGGAGCACAAACTGGACACAGTCTATTAAAGAAAAAAGCTGATGCTCTGCAGATGAGATTCAGGTTGATTCTCGGAAAGATCATAGAAGTAATGATGCGTAATGCATTTTTATATAGATTTTTTTGCAATTTAACGTACTCTATTTAATGTACTATATTCATGACGTGCTCTTACTCGAATTCCTTGAATATGTTTATGGATTTCAAAATATAATCTTTTTTCTTTATCCTAGACCAAAACACTGATGGGAGAAGTGATGAAGGAAGCTGCGTTTTCTCTCGCTGAAGCCAAGTTTGCAACGGGGGATTTCAATCAGCAAATTCTGCAGAACGTATCTAGGGCTCAGATCAAGGTACAATATTGTGTTTTACTTTTTACCTATTTATAAATAATAATATGTCACTCTCACTCCCTACCTGCACATTACATTTTTTCTTGACATGCATTTCTTAAATTAAGATTGAGACCACAAGCCACAAGCTATTTTTCATGTTATGTTTTTATTCCAGGTGCGCACCAAGAAAGATAATGTTGCTGGAGTAAGTTTACCCGTGTTCGAGTCATATTTTGAAGGTGGGGACTCATACGAGCTAACAGGATTAGCAAGAGGCGGTCAGCAACTGGCTAAATTGAAGAAGAACTACCAAAAAGCAATTAACCTGCTGGTAGATTTGGCATCTTTGCAAACTTCATTTGTTACCTTAGATGAGGCCATCAAGGTCACCAATCGTCGTGTAAATGCTATTGAACATGGTAAAAAAAATTAAATTAAATCGTTAACCACAACTCATAATGCTCTGATAAATAAATTGTTATCTAAAAATATTTTTTCATTGTTATTTCAGTGATTATTCCACGAATTGAGCGCACTCTGGCCTACATCATCTCAGAGTTGGATGAACTGGAGCGTGAGGAATTTTATAGGCTCAAGAAAATCCAAGATAAGAAGAAGATTGCTCGTGCTAAATCTGATAAGATACGAGAGCAAAAGAAAAAGGAAGGAATGGAACTGGAATCGTCAGCAAATATTTTCGATGACCACCACGATGAAGATTTGCTGTTCTAAACAATATCAAAACAATCTAGATCCTCCTTTCATCTTTGATCTGTTCGGAATGCACTTACTGGTGCTGCTAGTGAATTAGTGTTTTGTTTCCAATCATATTAATAAAACTGCATTCCAATAATTTGTTTATAAGCGTCTTCTGTCATTCAAAGTTTTCAAGTAAAATCTAAGAAAGAAAAGTATCTATATTTTCAAGGAAATCAGAATGGAAACTATTTCGGATAGCTACTGTTTACGTTTTTGTCAATTTTGTCCAACATGCTGTTCTAAATCTAAACCGTTAAAAAATTATGTACATATGAATGATCGGAATATATAATCGTACACTCAAAAATGTCGCTGACTGTTAGTTACAGTCAAACTGTGACTTTCCGCGTCAAATATAATAGTCCTTAATTAACTGTGGTACCAAAAATATTATATCGTGTAAATAGACACATGTAGTTAAACTGGCATAATTTACTTTTCAATTTAGGAACAAAATAGTATAGTCTAATGAAATAATTATTATTACAAGTTGCAATATGTTTTTGGGACATGTTTATTCATTGAAGCGCAACGCATCTACAATCTAGAATAAAGAGTAATTAGTAATTATTATTTCATAAAATGGAATAAATATTGAATAAAATAACTTTAAAATTTGCATATTCAGTTTTATTTATTTAATTATATACTATAATTATGCCATACTCAGATTTCATCATCATGGGAAATGGTGTGGTGAGTGGTGGCTCACTTCATAGAGCTTCCCTTTGTTCCAGTTCCACAGTATCATTAATCATTATCATTATGATTATGGTATTGGTGGTCTGAGGTATTGTTAATTTCAAGTTACAAGCTTACATGTCGCACGTCTCCCCATCCAAGTTGACTTTACAGCGCTGAAATATAAAATCCAAATCTATGCGGCATCCAATCGCAAACCAAAGCAGAAAGTTTTGTTTACCGTGTCGTTTTGTTGAGAAGAAGAAAGAGAGGGATGGAGTGAATATTTTAATTGAAAGAGATTAATGCTCCATTAAAACAGCTTAATTAGCGCTTTCGCATTGTAAAATGCCATTTCATTGATAAGGTATTCGTAATAGGACCTTTTAATTTTTACTAGACACTAGAAGTAGGATTACGGATTGGTGGGATTTGGGTTTGAATGTAAGGTTGGTCATAAATTAAGTGCATTAATTGACATTTTGTTCCACTTTTATTAGGTACAGTTAAACTGTCATTTAATAGGATTGGCCGAGCCCATAAGCTTTTGAATTATGTATTTTAATTTTTACACAACAGGAAGGGTTGAGGATTTAAAATTTAATTTTTGCTATGTAATCTGAGGAGGTAGGGTAGGCAGCAATCAGCTGACTGTCAACTTGTGTGTATACAAAACAAACATTGAAAATCAAGACAACTAATATAGAAATAATCACATTATTATAGAGAAGGTGTATTAGCCCTTTCCTTGTAGTTTTCATGATAAGTTTAATAATTTGAAAAATTGAGAGCACAAACATAGTTTTGGGTTAGGCTTAGTGATCTGATAAATGAAATCATTCCATGTTCCATAATTTGGGTAGAAAAGGTTTCGAGTAAAAAATGTCTGGAATCGCAAGCATATCAGCTGAGAACACGTTAAAAGGAAGCATGATTGCACACAATGTTTCAAACATTAAGACTTTTAAAGTCACATTAGCGATATATTACCACATATTTACAACATGACATTTTAAGTGTAAGATTCATTCACGCATTTCATAGCAGTGAACAAGCATTTGAACACAGGACGTTGAATTTTCATGGTCCTTGTGAATTATGAACGAGACGTGTTTTCACAATTTTTATTAATACTAATTTCTATTTCTTTGACTTTTGATTTCATATTCCATTTGAGCGTTTGTTATTTAGCGGGGTAAACTGACCTGCTGCGGAGACTAGCAGCGACAGACTGATCATTAGGATTTAACCGTTAACTCTGATAAAATAACTTTCGAATCTTCTACTATTGGCTCTATCATCAATGTTTTGTGTTGACAAGTCGCTTAAAATGCATAATATAGTGTTAATGCTTGCTCAATTTTACTGTTTCATTGCAATACACATATAGCCAAGGAAGTATCTCTACTACCTCCATGTAAACTTTAGACAGGTCAGTTTGGTCTAGGAATTAATTGTAGGAATACAGTTGTGTGAATTTGGGCGTTCAAAGGTTTTGAATTTGTTTGCAGATTTTTCCAGAGCAAAGAAGCAAGATGAGTTATCATCAGCGCGGTTCTGCCGCGCAATTCTATCTCGATGCTAACGCTGAGTATATGGAGGAAGATGATCCTGCCGGGCATATGGGCGGAAGAAGACTTTCCTCCTCTGGACCTCCTTCTCAGGGTGGGCGAAAGCTTTCTACTTCCGGTGGATTTGGGAGTACTGGAAGCGGTTCATCGCCAACTAAAGTTGGAAGACATGAATCATTTGAGCAAACAGATTTTCAAGATGAAGCGGAAGCAAATTTGGTATATACGATAAAGATTATTCCTTTCATGCAAACCTTCAAGTACCGTGTTTTTATATTTAAATGTACCTACATAAATATTTGTTGCTGTCATTGTAATTACAGGTGGCTGAACTATTAACAAAGGCGACTGTCACACCAAGTGAAAAGATAAAGCTCGAAAATTTAATGCGAGTCAAAGAAATCATCATTAACAAACAACCCGCTTTGTTGGATAATTTTCTCAACGAAATGCTTGATTTTCAGACCGATGATAATGCAGACATAAGATGCTATATACTTGAGTTTGTTGAAGATGCATGGTTAGTAGGGAGCACATAGTGTTAGGGTTTTCCATATAGCGCTTGCATGCTTTTTGCTTTTAGTCTGGAATGAACTTGCAAATTAAAATATTTATTCTCTTTGTACTTCATGTACATCCAGTAAAGCGGATCCTGAGACAATTCCCAAGGTATTGCATAATATGATGATGATGCTGCAAGACAAATCCGTTACAGTCCAAAAAAAAGCAATACAAGTCACGGCGAAACTCTACAAGTTTACATTAATGTGGTTATGCCGCTCAAAATCAGTTACAGAGGATATGGAGGGAGCATGGAGTGCAGTTTGGGAACTCAAGAAATATATAATAAAATTAATTGACAGCGACCTTGATGGGTACTTAGTTGATTGACATTGTCCATACTTACAAAAATGAAGAAACACCGTTGGTTGAAATATCATACAATTTCCATATTTTCTTGCAGAATTCGAACATTTGCTGTCAAATTCATTGAATCTGTTGTACTCCTTCAAACGCCAACCGAGTCGGACAGTTTTAAAAGGAAAAATGATTTCTGCTTGGACGATGTACCTATAACTGTGAAGGTTGCCAGACCGCGTAAACTTGAGGAAGATGCGAGGTGAGTTATAGTAGATTAGTACGCAGATTTTAAATATGAGTACTTGCGTTCTGACATGAAACTACAAACCTTTTCTTAAATTTTAGAAATCTCTTTGAGGAACTTCTCAAATTCCACGCTTCCAGACATGCGACAAGTGTTAATTTAATGACATGCATGGGCTCTATTGTTTTAATATCGAAAATGCGTCCCCATCTGATGGGCCGAGTAGTAACAGCGATGGAAAAATTGATTGGTAAAAATTGAGCTCAAGAATACGGGTTTTAATCTATTTTGAGATTGTTTTAGCATACGTATCAACTTTTTGATTTTCTTTTCCAGTTATACTTCCACCAACTTTAGAACGATCGCAAGTTACGTCCGTGAAAAAGTTCATGAAGGTTCAGTTGATAGGACTGCTTCGTCACCCTAGGGCTATAGATTTTTATGATAACATAACGACGTTGTTGACTAGTCTGGGGGCAACTAATTCTGAGGTATCACAGCATCTCATCGCATTTTCATATCTAAATTGGATAATTTGTTTAAATGTAGTATTACTTTATTGTTTCCAGTTGCATAAAGCTCTTCCTAATTGGGATCAGATCAGAGCTGAAAAACGGAAACGACAAAGGGCCTTGCAGGAAAAAGAAGAAAGTAACCAACGAAAACGAGCACGGATGCAAGAGCAGGTTGTGGTACTGGAAGATTATGATGATGATGAGGAGATGGAGAAGCCTCCAGAAAAAGATAGAGAGAACTTATCAGAACTGGAGTATTCCATTTTTGAGAAACTCTCTTCCGTTGAGACTGTAGCGGAACTGGTTGTGGCAACTATGGTATGTTTAAATGTAACATGTGTTATGTCTTGGGTCATCATTTTTTACATATAGGTACTTAATTTTATGTTTCAATTTTTAAGGAAAACCTTCCAGAAAGCATGCCTGCTCACTTTGTGTCAGCATTCACTCCCATTGATGTAGCCGGGACAGATGGTCAAATTAAACACGTTTCAAGACTGTTAGCCGCTCAGATTACTGCGCATCAACTTGGTCCAGAAGCCGCTTTACAAGTTGGAAGGGTAAGCATTCATATTTTCATTTTCTTAAGTTGTAAATAAGTTGTACATGCATACAGTTTTTACGCTCATACAGTTTTTTAAAAGTTTCGTACCTATTTTTTGCTGTGTAGGTTGAAGTTCACGAAGATGACAGTGAGCCCACTCAAATTCCTAGTCTGGTATCTGGATCGCATTCTTCTCTCCCAGAGAAAGAAAAGAAGATCTCTCTCTTACAACCAACAGCGCTACCTTCCAAAAAGAAGATTCCAAAAGCTCTGAAATTAAGTGAGGTTACAAAACCGCTAACGCAGGAAGAAAGACAACGACATTTGGCAGGAGCTGTGAAACGAATCCTTCAGACAAACCATTCATTGAATGCAGTTAAAATCAAACTTATTTGCTCGGTTGCTGCAAATTCAACATTCGAATTGCGATATCGTAAGCACATTTCTTATGGGATAGATATTAAAGTCTTTAAAACGAAGGATAATATTATATTAACTTGGATTTCTGTACAGTGATTATGCAACATATCCAAGAGGACATCAAATCTCGATTGGAGCTGGGAATTAGCTGGCTTTACACGGAGTACAGTTTATATCAAGAATTTGTGACTAAAGCTTTGTCAGTGAAAAACGAGTCGTCTTTTGATAGGTAAACAGTACATCTCTAATTGACTGATTGACTTTTAATGCTCATATTTTCCTTTATACGTTTTTTGTCTCCTATTTTTGCAGATATGAGTGGACATTTTTCAATTTAATGAAAGGGATACTAGATTGCAACAACGAGACTGAAAAAACCAGGTTGGGGAAGAGTTTTTACTTTGGAAAATATATTTTGTGATGGGATTTTTATAAAACTTATTATTTCCATTTACAGCCTTGCTCGAATATTGTACCTGGAACCTCCTGCAGTTCCTGATAAAGGACTGGAACTTTTAAAAGCATTAGCAGGTCAGCCAATGCATGCAGCTAAAGGAATGCAGATATTCCTTGAATTGGCACTGAAACGGCCGAAGAAATTATATTACCTGAGTGCTCTTCTACATTTCTGTATCCACGCTATGGAAGATGTATGTTGAACTTGCAGCTTTATAGTTTATTACAATTTAATTTTATAGTTACATACCTATTTGGAGATACAATGTCAATTATTATTTATTGAAGGTTCGGGGTCATGCTGTCAATTCCATATTACAAATCTTTGAGAAAAAGGATAGCTCTAGAGAAGTTATTGAAGATCAGGTTCAAGTGTACTGTAATTACTTAAGATCATCCAAGCCCCCTGAAATACTTTACACTGATGATTTGGGTCGGGCAAAGGATACTCGAGGAGATTGGAACGATGACCTCGTGAAAGCATGCTTGCATTTGTATTTGAAACTTTTGAACATTAAGAGCTCTCTAATTCATGAGTAAGCTAACTACTGATTGATTATTACCCTACTATTGACAATTTTGCTTCAGCGTTAAAGATTATGTTATTAATGCAAATTTATTAATTATTAATTTGTTTTCTTAGACTAGCAAGGGTGTATGTTGAAACGACCGCAGATGTTAAACGCAGTATTTTGAGATATGTTGAAACTCCAATTAGAAATATGGGAATGGACTCTCCGGAGTTAATGAAGTTGTTAGATACATTTCCAAAAGGAGCAGAAACGATCATCACAAAGATTATTCATATTCTTACGGACAAGAGTAATAAGATTCTACTTTTTTTGCGGCTTGTCATCATTGTTCATTATATGATAAAAGTATATCCAATTCAACACTCAATTTTCTTTTCTAGCTCTTCCTAGTGCAGACTTAGTAAACCGAGTACGTAATCTATATGCCAAACGTGTATCTGACGTACGTTTCCTAATTCCTGTTTTGAATGGTTTAACAAAACAAGAAATACTGACGGCGCTTCCCAAATTAATCAAACTTAATCCTGTTGTAGTGAAAGAGGTACGTTATGATACGAATTATGCCAACTTTAACACAACACGCACAAAAATTAAGCACAGACATTGATCATGAAATTAAAATGAGAAACTTGAATCTACATAGGTATTTAATCGACTTCTCGGGATCCATGTTGATGCCAAAACTCAGCATGCTAGTCCCATCACACCTGTTGAATTGATGGTAGCATTACATAATATAGATGTGTCAAAATGTGATGTAAAAACAGTAATTAAAGGTTTGTATTTCACAGTTTACGCAAATTTCGATTAATCGTGTTTTATATGAGCTATGGATGAATAGATATCATTTTACTTTTTTTTTTTAGCTACATACCTTTGTTTTAATGAGAAGGATGTCTACACTCCCGAAATTCTGGCGGTGGTAATCAACCAATTGTTGGAACAATCACCCTTACCGACTCTCTTGATGAGAACGGTTATTCAAACGCTAGGTTTCCACCCAAAACTCACCGGATTTATTCTTAATACGCTAGGAAGACTGGTTAACAAGCAGGTAAAAAGCAGAAGCAGTTTTACAAAAACCATAAGACTACACTTTATTTCTATATTTTTTTTAACAATGTTAAATGCTTTAATTGATTAGGTGTGGACTCAGCCAAAGGTTTGGGAAGGGTTTGTTAAGTGTTGTCAGAGAACAGTGCCCAAAAGTACTCCTATTCTTCTCACGCTTCCCGCTCCCCAACTACAACAAGCTTTGAATGAAGCTGCAGACTTAAAGCAGTCGTTAGTGAATCATCTCATGTCTCTTACGCCACAAAAAGTAAGAAAACCAGAAGTATACGACCATTTTAATGTTTCTTTTACTCCATGAGCTTTTTGTGACTGACTGTTAATAATCTTTGGTTATAGCGCTCCTGTATGCCACCAACAATACTCAGCGTGGTGCTCGGGAATGAAGAAAATCTTGCAAGTTTGAAACACGAATCTTATTACGGAGACTACGATGGCGAGGTTACGGCTATTGAAGGAAGTGTAACTGGACCATCTACTTCTTTGCAAGCTTTTAAAGATGAACCGGTTAGAATGATGAATGAATGTGTATTCAATGAATTATGTAGGTACATGGCTCTGTATATGTTGCTTCATTGACTTAAATTTTGCGTTGACTCAATATTTTCAGAGATCCCCTGCAGATGGGGAAGAACTAATAATGTCATTCAAAGAGGAACCTCAGGAGTTTCAGGACGATTAATTAATTCCTCCGCATTTAATGAAATTAGTAGTTTATTATGCTCTAATCAAATGGATATTTATATTTTACAAATATACCGACGCGTGTATGTATGAAAGAAAAAATTTAATGAGTTGACATAAGAATTCACGTGAATAATAATTTTATTTATTCAATATTATTAGTTTTCCTATTATACGCATTTGCATAAAACAAGATCACTCTCAATAACATGTAATTCATGAAAGTATAATTATACTCTTACCTTTCAACTTTTATTAATATAAATTGTATATTAAGTCAATAGATCGATCATTTTCGTAACTCAAGATGAGGGACATAAAACTCTCACACGAAACATTTTCTCTGTATATTAAACCTTCTCATACTAATATCACATTTGACTTCAACTTAATTATCTCGAATGCATTTTATATAAAGTATAGCTGCAACGATATTACATTCTCTTTATGTACTTACCTATCTTTACATAGGTATAATAATCTGCCTTTTTCATTTACTACTACTAAATACATAGATTTGTTATCTACCGCTTTCAATTGCGTCAGTAGTTGCATGGATTGCCTGTCACTGTTCTAAATAAGTTCTTTTAATTTTATTATTTTTATTACATACATATTTCTAAGTTAACATTTCATAATGGCTAAACTCTAATATCTACATTAACATTTTCACACAACAAGCACACAGCATTGGAAAATTCAAGGAAATTGTTCACCCAAATCAAATTAAGGACTCTTGTACAAACACAAACATGTTAAAAATGTAACGAACTGATGACAAAAATGGTTTTAGAGATTCTTCAAAGAAGGTTTGTTGAAAGGATTTTAAAAAACTCTATAACTTCACAATCAATACAAAACTCACTTGTACACACACTATAGGAAAAACTCACTTTGATTATTTTTATGTAAAATATTTTTCATAAGGCATAGGCAAGTGTCGTACAATTTAACAGTTTTTTTTCATATTGTTTTAATAGAGACAATCAGGGTCGGTGTATGAGTTAGGTCGTGGTTAGCTCAAATTTTTATTGAATCACCTTTCTCCTTCACTAGCGAAGTGCGTATAGGAGAATGATATGAATAATTTTAATTCAGGACTATTTTTACATGATTTTATATATTTTCTTTTTTTTTACATAAACTGACTCGTGTATATTCTATTCTATTCTATAAATTTTGTAAGGTGGACTTTCATTGGTCTGATATTAGATCATCATCATGATTCATCATTCTCATCTAACACTACATTTTCAACACATTTTTGTATCGCATTTGCTCACAACAATGTTAAGTTTGTATTCTTTTAAATCTAGGAAAGGAGGCACTCAAGAGGTTTTGTGACCCTTGTAATTTGTTTTTTAATTCATGCTTTCGGATTCATCCATTTCCTAACTTTCTGTGGACATGAACAATAAGCTTTCATATCTAGCTGCATTTATATAACTGTGTAAACTCATCAAGTGAACGATGTTCAATTTTCATATATATTGCATCAACGGGTACATATTTAGCTTGTAGACAAGGTTTAGACCTGAGAGATCCCGGAAAAGTTTCTCTGCAAGTGAAAGGTGACCTTGTAGCTACACCTACACCATAGCTTCAGCCCCAGAAAACCTTAGACGTATTCTAGAGCTATAATGGCACTTTTGCTAACTATCATTCCGTTTTTGTGGTATGACTCTCGGGTAGAGCTAATAAAATAAAATAAATTACATGATTAATAACTTTGAAATGCAAATAATATAGATGGTTTTAAATAATCTTTTTAATTATTATTTGCTGAAATCTTACTCCAAGCAAATTCCTAGGAACGTATCCTTCTCTTTCTCCTAGTGTCGCCCACCACCACTCTCGCTCGTATTCATCCCCTTTCCGCAAGATCACAAGGCGTTCCCCTTCCTTGAAGGAAAGTTCGTCTGAGTTTTGAGCGTCATATTCAAAAACAGCGTACACAACACCACCATTCATTATTCCCAACTTTTCCTGAATACCTGAAATCACGACGACAAAATAAAACCAATTTAATTTTAATGACAATCATTTCATAATATTATGTATGCAACATCAGCATCCAACATTTAAATGTATTTATGATGTGCGTACTGTAAAGATATTCGGAACATGGCCCAAATCCATCTTCATCCTCTTCGCATTTCTCCGCTGCTGTCTCATGATCACTCAAAGTTGTAGCAAATATGCATGCACCATGTTCAACCAAAAATTTGACCATGCAAACGTTATTACAGGATGCAGCGCAGTGTAAAGGTGTCCTATATAAAAAAAAATCAAAAATTGTATGAAAAACCATCCACTAGCAGTAATAAAACAAGTCTATATAATTTAGAGGATTAAAATACTATCTTCCCATAATGCTCTTACCATCCATCACTATCCTGAGCATTCACATCACATCCAAATTGCACAAGAAACCGTACAACATCAAAATGTCCAGCGCATATCGCATTGTGAAGAGCTGTGATTCCCTCATCATTTGCCGCAGATACATTACCAACTTCTCCAGCCGTTTTCACCACCAAATCCAGCTCTCCTTCCAAGGAAGCATCCAATAACAAAGCAAGAGGATCAAAGCTTACGCGACGACCGAGGGGTATGTGATCCTACAAAGGAAGATGAG
>JAQIXW010003523.1:0-13036 GCA_034700685.1 Willowsia buskii | reverse complement strand
TTCTGCACTCCTTACTTTCGTACTTGACTGTGTACAAAATACCATGCACAGTTCTTTTTCTCCTCCTGCCTGCTTATTTCCGTTTCTGTACGTTTTTTTTCTAGTCTGGATGCGGATGATGAGAGTAATCTCGGTTTCATGAGGAGACAAGCTGCTACTGTAACTTCCTTGTTGTTGGCAGCTACAACAACACAAATTGTGAAAGATACATACGACTTTTCGTCTCGCTTTTCAGATTCAATTCACTCATTCATTCTCACTTTTCCCTATAATATTGCTAACTGAGTTTTCTTAATATAAAATTCATACGAAAAGGTACATGTATACGTACACATGGAATATATACTATGCGCTATTTTGCTACTGCCACTGCTATAATGCTATTTCTATTACTGCTGTAACGCAGTAGTGGTTTTAGGATCCCAGGAAAACCACCCTAAGATGAAGAACACCAGATGAATCAGAGAAAACATCAAAATCCCATTTATGAAATTGGCTATAAGGCATTTTATCCACCGCTTACTAAGCCATAATATATTATAACGCACAAAATTCATTCGCTTCTTCTTCTTTTTTCTTTGGTACATTGCTGGCATTTTTTCTCCATTGACTATAATACACAATGCGTATCCGAATCTGAGAAACTACGCAAAAGTAACTCCCTTCTTTTCTACTACTAACTTTGTTTTAAAAAGACAAAAAAAGTTTTCCTGTTTTGTGTACAATAAAGAACCAAGAAAAAAGAACTCGCAAACTCGCAACCAAGTGAAAGTAATGTAGGCTGACAGAACTTCACGTGCGTAGCCACCGGCTAACAAACAAGAATTCTCGAATTCAGATTTCAGATGTTCATTCAGTCAAACAAACAAACGATAGACATATTCATTCATGAGTAATTTGAATTTGTTATATTGTCTGATAACATGTCTATGTGTCTAGTATGTTGTGTGTTATGCAATTCCTTCTCCTCAAGAAAATCAACTTGGGAGTCGTGGTTGAAAGAGAAAAAAAGAGTTTACATAAACAAACGTTTTTATTCATTTCACTCAAACGATTGTACTTTTTTTGCACTTGACATATTGTTTGCATTTCCAAAGGAGCACAAGAGCTTTTTCAAGATGACAATTGACAGCTTAACAGATGCTGTTTACAACAATTTACAACACTCCTACTCTGCTGTGCTGTATTAGTAGTGGGGAAGTTTATACAAACCCAAAATGAGAAAAAAAGTGTTCAGGCAAATTATTTAACGTGCTTTTGCCATTTTGACAAGCGAAGAAAATTGCCAAACAATTTATGCGCACCATTTACTATTAATACCAAGAACAAAACTACATGGGTACATACTACTACTGCTCGTTTCATTTTAGTAGTCCTTGTAAACCAGTGTGAAACTCGGCTCGTGAATTCTTGATTTCTTGCTAAAGCCAAATAGCCAACAAGTTCGCATGCATTTTTTGTTTACAGCAATTTTCCAGCCGTCGTTTTCAGACATCCTAAGTAAAAAAGCCAACATCCTTTTTGCTAAATGAGATTTAAAAAATGAAATAAGGTTCATGACATGACAAGAGGTCAATAACTACCGTGCACTTTCCTTTTTTTACTATATGACTGTCGGCGAACACGAACTTGTTTGTGTATTATTTCTCTTTTTTCTGTCTACTTGCATGTTTTTAGATGTGGGCAATAAAAAATGTCTTTTATACTAACTCGGCTCCCACTGACATTTACTCTGAGATCATGTGTCACATGATGACTTAAATAAAGTTTTATGAGTGTGGAACAGCTATTTCCGGAACAAAGTCCAGCAACTCGTATATTCCAAAGTTCCTTTCTGACCAAACCCAAAAAGGGCAAAACGACAAAATCAACGAAAAAATACAGCTTGCTGAATAGGATACTGCCACAAAAAATCTGTTGGCATTTCCTGAGAGCAGAGGAAAAAACTGCAAATGTTTTGTCCAGCTGCTTCTTTTGCCAAACGTGAACAAAGGCATTATAAAGAAGTCTAAAGTATTATTACCAGCTTAATAATAATATGTACTAGTATAAATACATAACATTGTTGTTCTATTACATTGTTATACTGCCTGTCTCTATATAATACTGACCAGCCACCGTCAACCCAAGTAATTACGTTTGTGGAGGCAAACGAGAAAAATATATAGCTATTATTATTACATGCTCGTGTGGTCACGTTGACAGAAAATTTGTTTTCGCAAAACAGTATAAAGAATTATGTACGGAACGAAAATTGAAACCACAAAGTACATGTACATTGCCAGTGCGGAAGTCCTTTCCGTCTTCCCTTTTTTATTGCCAAAATGGGATATTTTGTCCTATCCCGTCGTCCAGTCCTTTTTTAATAATAATTATTATTACACAATTATTTCGCGATGCAAAACTATGTGCTAACGACTATAACGACAATGGCAATGGTGTGTGCTTGCAATTATCTATGTAAGTACACTAGAAGACTAGAATGAGTACTTATTAAGTCTACCATATAGCACATACATTTTGCCGAAAAATTCATGAAGTAAACAAGCAAGCAGAAAGCTTGAAGCGCAACCACAATGAAACCATTTATTAAAGACATTTAACGGAGGAGAGAGCTGAACTGAACTGACAATGCGATTCACAGTTTTTCTTTGCGTGCCACTATCTCTTCAGACTGTCCAAATTCCTAACTGCAAATTATCTTTGGAACAACGCAAGGAACATTAAACAAGTTATGTTGGAGTAAGAATCTATTTTAAAATACTAGCACTCGGAAGACACGCACATAGTCGCTCAGAAGAAGAATGGCTCTGTTGTCAGATAAAATTGCGGTTTGCTTCAATGAAAAATATGCAGGACTTGCTACGAAGACGGGAAATATGGAGCATTAAGCGTGTGTTTTTCATGTTCATAAAAAGTCGACGTGAGTTTTTTTCTCCTTCTTCTGCAATATGATAATACACATCTGTTCTCGGCTTTATATGGATTTCCTAGAGAAAGTAGGTACAAACATGTACAAAATTCACAAATTCCTTTACCAATATCAGAGTAATGTAATATAATACAGATATTATATGAACGTAAAAAAGAAATAAACCGAACAATAATAATATTCTCGCAAAAACGTAGAATAACTTCAGCCTTTTTATATTTTTATCCAGATTTGTGGGTTTCTAGATCTAGACTCTTGCGGTTCTAGGAGATCCAACAAACTTTCTGCTATTATTTCAGAACTAATCATAATGGTTAGTTCTTTACTGAGTCTCTTATATTAAATTTGAGCTAACGTGCATATATCATATTATCTTTACGATTTACCGTAAAGTTTTATATTGTCGTACTCAATGTGTGCATGTGTATGTGTGTAATAGTAAGTCGTAAAAAGCTCTAGCCATTATAAATGTGTACTACCGTTTAGGAATGTGCTCGAACGCATTAACTAATGTGCAAAAGTTCTTTAAAGAGTTTTGCTTATTAAAAAATTCCACACATAGGAAAGAACACCCAAATAATCTATTTAAATGTCAATCTGCTCTTTTTTCGTCTCGTTTATATCTTCTCTTTCCTGCCAATTACTACGTCTAATTTCGTTTCCCAAATGTTCACTTCCGATACAACCCATGTTATTACAGCGGTGCATTTACAATGTCCTCACCAATCAGTTTAGTTGAGAAAAATAAATGTTCAGTTTGCTACACAAACAGAGGTCACTGTCAAAATGTTGATTTTTCTACAAATGCATCATGTCAAATTGCTTTTTCGAGAAGATCACTAAAAAGACCCTCGTCTGGGGACAAATTAATTTTTTAACTTTTACAGCCATCGGTTCCAGCGAGCAACCCTTTTCTTAAGTGCATTGGATAACGCACATAGTTCGTGTGTACGAAAGAGAAAGAAGTTTCTCGCTGAAGTCTGTTTTTCTGTTGTGAGTTTCTGGAAATATAGTAGCAGCAGGCAGTAAACAGGAGTCAACGTAAACAGTTTACAAATTTCTGGCACTTAGTCAAAGGTGTTCTGAACTCTGATACAACAATTAATCTTGCTTACGCATTTACAACTATACACGCAGACTAAAGTAACCCAGGTCGAAATGATAATGCTAGAACCATTTCCAGACTTCAATACACACGTACATATATTCATCCTTACATAGTCATGAATAAAAAGATGCGTAAAAATTTCAAGCATACCATAGGATGGTGCTTGTTGATAAAGGAACCGTTAGTTCTTAACTCATGCTCATACTCTTCGTATTTTTCTTGAACACAAGATGATGTCAGGTCAAAACAAAGATTTAGCATGGGCAGATGTGGTCCCGTGTACCATACAGAAAGGCTCTATTGTATGAATCTCAACCGACACCAAGAACATATCAGACCGGTAGATTCCCATAGATTTTTATGCAAGTGCAAAGCGTAACAACTACCATTTGGCACATCTGGTGCAGATGAGCGAGAAAGGTGTTCTTTCTTATTTCATTACTACATTCGTAACATACGTAACAAGTTAACATGAAGATATAGTTCCAAATACAGCCAAGTGTACATGCAGCCTTTGTTATCTCAACAAGAGTTCCACATTCAGTGTGTCTCTATTATTGTATCCCTATTATCACTACGCATGAAAGGTTGTGTGGTACAACTTTGGCATTATTTAGCAAATTGTGACATTTAGAATAGCACAGAAAACAGAGATTGGGTTTAAGAGCTCGTGTATAGGTATATTGTGACCTGCACTTCATCAGAAAATCCATTGCGTCTGCTGGAACAAAGACCCTAGTACTTGGCAGCTAAGAAGCTTTTGTCTCTCAGTTTCACTTGCTAATAGGATGATGATGACAAAGACAAAAGGTCGCATGCGATCCTTTGTCTACAGTTGTCTTTTTGCTTTGCAGCAACAACGAGATAGAGGGAAATTTTCTTCTATAAAATAAGGGTATGGATAGTAGAAAGTTCATAGTAGTAAGCTTATATAGCGGATTACAACTTACAACTTGTCTACACTTTCTTTTTCTCACTGACGCAGAAAAGCAGAATGCAAAAGCTTGCTTTGATAGGAATGATTGGTGCGTTGATTCACTGCAGCTAAAAGTATACAAAAACGCAGCTATCTATTTCCGCTTTCCTTGCTCGCTTGCTTAGCATCTATTTCTTCTGCCTCTAGTCTGACTGAATTAACTGCAAGTTCTCGCCGAACAATTTCATTTGCTCCCACGACCTCTCCGTACCAGAAAGATGCGTAGCTTAAAAGAAGGGATAGAAAGATGCGCTGTTTGTATGGGTGCAGCTGGTTAAAGTTTACAATGAGACAACTTGAGTTCAGGGGAAAAAAGGGAAAAAGAGAGATGCGAAGTGATGCAGAGGCATAACAGCATTAGTGCTATATGGCTTCATTAAGCTAAGTTAAGTTGTCCGGTTTAATCTCATCATGATAAATTTTCAGCCTAAATAGCCTTATTTATCTTAGCAGTGAAAAAAGAGAGAATAGTTTTACCAGCTAGGAAACTCGCAGCTCTATCTTTGTGCCACCACCACTATCGTAATGGTAATAGTGAGAGATCCCAATTAAATTAATCCACCCATAAAAGCTCATATCACCCTGCTGTTTGTTCTCTCTTCTGTAATGCATTTCACTACGTCATTCCAAAACAGGAACTAGACAGAAAAAACAGAAACCAAGAGAGAAAAAAACTAAAAGCTAACTTTATGCTACGGCCACATCAGAAACCAAACAGGCACAATCCACCATACGGAACCAAATGCAGCAGCAGAATCATCAGAGAAAAAAGATGTGGACAAAGATAAAAGGCATTTCAGAGCATTTAGAAGACAAAAAACACCAACTAATGTATCTTTCCACAACTCCAGATGATACTTATATAATCATGATGACAATGTGGATAAAAGTGCAGCGAATGCAGTTGTACGCATACTTTGCCTTCAAATATTACCGTTTATGCTCACATTTATGCCTCTTTTGGAAACGATGATCATGATGATGAAATAAAAAGCAGCTCACATTCTGTGAATGTGCCCACAAGCACACATGCAGGAACTTTTGATGATCTCATATTAAATCTAAGCAGGGTTTCTAACTATACATCATTTACAGTCTTTGCAACAAAAAAAGAAACCAAATTAAAGACAACAGTAACTTTCTTGTTGCACTTTAGAAAAAATTCTTAAGTATAGCTTCATGGTGTCCCTAATGGTCTGCTTATACTGTTTTCTTTTAGTGATGTTACATATTTGATAAAAGGAAAGCTTTGCTTGTGACTTAAGTACATTAAGATTATTATTCACAACAGCTTATTACGTTACTTTCCCTTCCCCCCTTTCATTTCCTAATATGTTTGTAAGGGTGATCCCACTAGGCAAAGCCATGCGCCACCCTAACATTGACACTATTTTATCATACAGTGGAGTGCGATGATGGTTCAACTTGCCATCGAAAGAAAAATGCGTTGGATTTTAGGAGATACCAATAAGCACTGAATTCGTAAACACTTCTGAGTTTAGCACATTTCTTCAACACTATTGTCTGCTTCTCGTACTTTCAGTACTTTCAAAACCTCAGCATAAACACCCAACGATAAAACCACAAAATCGTTGCACTCAACCTTTTTTCGAATTTCATGACTTCTTTTCTTGCTTTTCAGTTCATGTTACGGAAAACGAGTGATGAAATAGAGGGAAAACAAAATGATTCGTTTGGTGGGAATATACAAGATTTATGTATATGCAATAATATAACTATAACTTTACAACATAGAAAGTCATGTCAGAGAAAGTATACTCGGAATTTACTATCTTCTTTTCTATTCAAAAATTGCTTTCCCCGTTTTATATTTTACTACCAACGTACCCTTTGTATCGTTCTGATTTCTCTTGAAGAAGTGACAGCCGGGATCAAGGAAGGAAAATGGCAAGTTTTTACTGACAGACAGTCAAAATCCCGAGCAAGGGAAATATACCGACACCAAATAACAGTTCAGTGTGTGAAGTAGATATGAGGGTACTACTCCCTTTATATAATTCTTCTTGCCATTTTACTTCAACCACACGAAGCAGACAAGTAATCCATTTCATCTCTTCATTCATGTTCAATTATCAATCACTCAAAGTGCAATCGTTTTAGGCTTAGTAATTTCAGCAAGAGAGAACCATAAACATTCCTCAACATGTCTAATTTGATGAATAAGAGCTCCTCCTTTATGTGATTTCGTGTGATGCGGTTATGATTAATAAGATTAAAAGCTCCCATAATAAATCTTGCTTATTGGGGTTGTAATAAAGTTAATTTTTATGCTGAAATATAAAAAAATGAGTTTTTTTCTTAACGTACCAAACAACCTGATGATAGTTCAGCGCATCCATATCCGGTTTCGCATAGAATCATTAGTCTAATCGGAAAGAGAATAAATGTACGCAATATATTAAGAGCATTCCTTTTGTCACTTTTAGCACGTCAATTCCAAGTCTTTAACTTATATATAATTTTCACTGGTTACTTTTTATAGCGTGAAAACTTTAAAGTGTCCAAATAAAGTGACGATGTGGCATGCCTGAAGTATTAATGGATATCAAGTATGAAACAAGTTACGACAAAAGTCACTTTCCTTCCACAGACCCTTTCCAAGTCACAAGTACTCTACAAACCATAATAATTAATACTTTATCACTTGCAGTTTAAACTACAGTTAATTAATTGATTAGAGAACGTATAATTAGCCACTTACTAATGCACATATATACACACAAAGTACACTTAATACTTGCTTATTAATGTACTTCATACGAGAAGCAGTCAATTTACAACAATTAGTTTTAGCAGTCTGTTAATAAAACACAACGAAATCTTAATATCTCATTACACCCCATGCACAATCATACGCTTTACACAATATCCAGTGAAGAAGTAACAAACGTGGTCTCACACTAGCGTGGTCTCTCCCTCCGTCAGAAACTGACTGTCGAGAGTAAGCCGAGGAGTAGCAGGTTTTCTCATATTGTGCCATGCACCGCGGCATGCACGCTCCTATGCTGTAGGTAATGGAAAGAACGGCGAAAGGATAAGAAAAGAAACAGATCTTGGAATGACACGATATATACACAATGCACAATCCCATATTCACGATGGAAGTACTATACTGTAAGTACCAGTGAGTGAATGATCTGCTCTTGTGTTCGATGGCCTTTACATTCCCACTTTTCTTTTTTGCCTGTGGTTATCAGCCTTTTTACTTTATATGCATACCTAAATCAACATTGATTTTATTGAAGCTTCTGTTGTGCTTTCATATTTTCTAATTGTACAATCACACAATATGCTTAATATTGTATTTGTTTATAACTCCAACCTTAAAGACATCTTCACCACAGGCTATATCTAGTACAGCACAGCTAGTATACTGTATAAAGAGGGAACAAAGGAAACACCGAGCAAAAGGCAATATAAACTAATGCTGTTTACTCCAGTCTAAATAGGTTCTACTGGAAAACAACAGACGGAGAAAGCCATAAAACAATTTTAGATTTTGCACTGGTTGCATTCTAATGAGCAAGCTAGGTTATTAAGTTGAGCCCCGTGGAGAATACCCAGCGCATACATAAACAGCACGACGAAAACGTGAACCCTATTTTCTAACATTCTCCGTTACCAAGCGGTTTTCTTCCCGTAAGATGTGTGGTTAAACTCATTACTTGAAATTCCTTTTGCAAAACCAAGAAAATTTATCATTACATTTTCAGTAGCAGTAACTCTACCGATTTAAAAACAAACTAACTTTTCTACGCTGTGATACCATCTTCGAAAGCGGAACAAGTATCATGTCTGCAGCACTGTCTTGGCAAACGTGTGAATATATATAGGGAGACTGGACATTTTGCACGATTTCTCATCTGCTGGAGAATTCCAGTGGAGAGAATTAAAACCTACCCTTTCGTCTACACAAGTTTCACAGGAAGAATTCTTACCATCGTCACCACTAGACCACAACCGATGACTTGGCAAGAAAACCCCCTTTCCAGAGCCACTGGCATTCCCACACCGACAACCGTGCCTCATGTATCTTTTAATTTCTTCTTGCAAGAATTTAATAAATCTAGAAAATGGGATCAAGTCTTTCCTCCTGCATTTTCTTATTTATTAACACTTTTATCAGCAGTGTTAATACAACCTCTACTCTATTACGCCAAATAGTATGCTGTCTTTAATTCCACAGCACCTTCAGCTTTCACCATATAATACATGATAATAATAACGCGGAACATCAAATAACGTGGTTCAGTGGAGGGCAAAACATTTATGCTCCCATTTATTCATTCTGTAAAAAAATCCATATCCGCCACTCTTTTCAACCCAAATGAATCTTGTAAAAACGCAGGGATCTATAAAATATCTTACCTGTTTGTCCCTGTCCTTTTGTTGAATATACTTATTTCATGCATGCATGCTTCGCAGTGATAGAGTAAGTAGAAAGCAAAATATAAGCAGACAGTTTCAAATTACCTGATGAAATCAGACAAACAAGTTTTGCTACATTGAGGAAACCTGGGCAGTGATAGGTGGGCTTTGCTTATTTATATTTCAGGAAAAATGTTTTACAGACCAAAGCCCATTGCATTGCTACAATTGTATTGTTGTTCTTTTACTTTTTACATATCTTTATGGTATGCATATGCTGGATAAATTCGTGCGTCTATGTAAATATTTCAAAATAATTCATTGCCTGTTTCCTCTCGTGCGGGAAAAACAAGAGCCTTTCGGAGAAAGTTTCCGTTGTGCAAATTTTTCTTCTTTACTTTATCTGAAAAACGGATCTTATCCCGATTTCATCATACGTCTACTTTTTCCCATACTGGTGGTGGCGTACTTTCTTCTTGGCTGGTGGTTTTCATGCATACGGAACCAAGACATGTATTTCAATTTTATTTTTGTTATTGTCGGTTTTGTGTCCAACTCAGATGTCTACGTTTACATCTGCATCTAATTTATAATACTCACCTAAATACTCTCTCGCATCTTGTAGGTCTTGTTGTACCTTTTATACTAGATGAGTTATACAACAGGAACAGAAGATATTTACGTGCAGGAATTTTAAGAGCTTTTTGCACCGAAGAAAGTTTTTAAATGTACATGAAATTTACATGGAGTTCCTAAACATCACCACGAGCAAGGAGTGAGGAGTTGAGTGAATGCGCTAACATTTTAAGTCTTTCTTGGTTTATTTATTTAACTCATATTATTTAAAACAGAATTCGGCCTTGTGCGTATAGTGTGATGCGTGCGTGTACGTTTTTTGGCAAACGAAAAAGAAAACTAAAATGCAGAAAAACTATTAACCGTGTTACTCCATAAAGATATTATACACCCATATCATTTTTCTCTGAGAGCGTGTAATAGCTTATTTCAGGAGAGATTACACTTTTACATTTATTATAATAATACTCTATCGTGTTTCAGTCTTGTCGCTTTCCCTTCATGTTCGGTTTTTGTCAACTTGGCACGAGCATGTTTCATGTGTTTCAGTAAAACAGTGTGTTGTTCACTATTGCGAACGAAGAAAACATTCTTGTTAAAATATAGTCTTAAACATAAACTTTTCAAGAAGTACGATGTACTCCAGAAAAGTAAAACGTAACTGGAGTTTTGATGTTGATAGTTTGGACCACCACCAACCAAGCATGTATAGGCAACCATTTTTGAAGGCAGATGAAGACTCAACTTTTTCCTTATGCTGCTAAATGCTTGGCTGGAAAGAGTGGGAAAATTGTTTTTATTAAATCTATGAATTTTTACGAGAAAGCTCATGTTTATTCTAAATATAAATATACAGGCTGAGTTGTCGTCTAGTCTTCACATTATTCCTCACCAACAGAATATACACAACTACCACCACCAGTTAGTTCGACAGTCGTTTTCTAAAAGTGGCTCGTTGTCACCAGAAAAAAAAAGTTGTTCTTTTTCGTTTTACTTCCTTTCTAGAGCAGTGCCTTATTTGTTATGCTTGGGTTCTCTCAACTTTTAGCTCGACGATCTTGTCCAGCTTTTGCGAAATTATTATTCTGCATAATTCGAACATATTATAGTCACGGTACATGTGCGACTATGCTTTCTTTTTATGTTGAATGTAGATGTGCGTGTGCTAGTTTTGGCAGGACTCGTTTAAATGAAGTGTACTTTCACGCGTTTAGTTTCTTAACTGCCTCAGTTAGTCCAACAGTCCAACTGAAAAGAGAGAAGAAGGAATGCATTGACATATATTAGTAGATTGTCTTAAATTCCTTCTTATTTTACAACTTTTACTGTTTTAGTAATGGCAATGGCGTTCTCATACAATACATATTATTATGTACTTTGCATAATTATTATTCTTTGCTTTTAGTACCACAATAACTTTCCGTGCAATTTCCAAATAGCATCCTTAGCCAAACTAATTACAAGTTGGAGCGTAAAAACAAAGTTAACTGGGTTATGGCTGGAGTTTCAGGTTCTTATTGCGGCTGTAAATCAAGACGTTTTAATTTTGTAAAGTCAACATGGTATATTATGACTTTGAAATTATTGACTCTGCTGTGCTTTTTATATTTTGTTAAGGGCTAACTCGTTCTCTTTAATAGTACTTCATCTTGAAATATGTGCATAAATAAATGTAATAAATCCATGAATAGTCAACCTTATTTTAAGTGCTGACAGCTTTTCTTTTGTGAACAGTGCAGGTTTCCGGTGTAAAGGTTCGCAAAAAGGCTGAAGAGAGGCTGAAAGTCAGTAATAGTAGTTCCCCATTGTATTGCTTACAAAGCATGTAATAATATCGATGGAGAAGAAATAACTTTTTTCTCTTTTGAATAAAGTGATGTCTTAAAGTTGCATTATTCAACAGAAACAGCAGTCTGTCCACGTCATTCAGGAATAAAAAATGTAAGTTTGTTGCACAAAAAGTCAAAGAAAAAAGGTGAAGGTAACACTGCCAAAAAGACCATCAAAAAAGAAATGAATGCATTCTGCATATAAAGCAGTGAAAGTGATCATTCTGCTTGAATGATTGAAAAGGGTTTTGATTTTGTAGAAACCTGAACAACACAACGACTTCCATTTATAACTCATAGTAAATTTATTTTATGTACTAGGATGAGAATATTACTCCACGCTCTCGCTTTCCATTGTGTCCCTCTGAACCCCAAAGTGTAAAAGAAGAAAGATTGACGGAGAATAGTTCCAATGAATGAATGACAGGTTCTTTAATAAATATCTAAGGTCGAATGAAAGTTTGGAACTATTCTAGATGATGATGATGATGACGATGCAATATGCCATTGCTCAACATATTCACATCTGTTGTATCATGTTGCTAAGTCTTGTAAACATGTTGAAAATGTGGGAATATGAACTACCATGTAAAGTCGGCATATTCCCTGCACTTTTCACCTTCATTCAAAATCAGAGCATTATAAGCAACTCTCTTAAAAGTTTACAATGCACTTACAAGTTAGATACACAGAAATCGAATGATGTCTATGTAAGTAGTAATGCTAGTTTAGCAGTGTTTTGTGTACGGAGCTGGGGACAATGCTTTTGGATGGGTGACCGTCTAAATACGTGGAAGTTCAATTCAAAACTTGGTAGAAAACACGAATGCTTCCTGAAGGAACGTGATGGTACAAGTTGCAAGGGAGTTGGTTACAACATGTTGCCTCCTCTTATTACCTTTATTTTACTTCCGAAAGAGAAAATGAAGTTCAAAGTCAACTTTCTCTTCACTACTTTCTTCCCGTCTAGTTTGCTTTATTTCCGAGAGAGAAAAATACATCTATGGTCGACGGTCGTGCAGCAAGCAGATGCTTCATATACCGAAACTGTGAGCACATGAACTAAACCCCATATAAGATAAGTATATTGTAAGTGGGATAGAAAATACCAGTACACTACCTCCAAAAGAATCTTGTACAAAGTGCACCGCGGCCACCGTCACCAAAATGTGTAGCATTCGCCTCAGGAGAAAGTTACAAAAGTGCATCTCTTCGAATTCCCCTGC
>JAQIXW010003522.1:0-13037 GCA_034700685.1 Willowsia buskii | reverse complement strand
ACACGGGTTTAATACGTTTCCTACACCATTTTTATTGGTTGAAAATTGGTGTTATTTTGGTGTTTTGGTTGCTCGGGCAGGAACTGAACATTTTTATGGAGTTATCTTAGAACAACACCGCGTAGACCCTCACTCCTGCTAACGAGCTCAAAGAAAGAGAGCAAGCAGCTCTTTACCTTTGAACATCAACAAAAAGGTGTGCTTTTTTCGTTTTGGTATAAAAAGGACGGCCAAACGAATGATTATATGATGATGATGATGAGGACGACGATGATGATGCATTCAAATGATAAAGCACTGCATTAACATATCCATAATAAGCATTATATTCGATCATGCCTCCAACTTATTATATCTATCTTGTATCAAACTGAATAATGGCTAGTTGAAAGGCTCTCATCAAAGGTGAACTTTGCTGGAACATTTTAATTGAAGTGAGTAGGTATGTGTATGTCTGTGATGTGTACGTGAAGCTACTTATTGCTTCAGTGATGATTATTATGATGCTCACTGGTTCAAAGTTTGCTGTGCAGACAGGGCAATAGCTACCAGTCTACAGACCGGAGAGGAAAGTGGATTTTGAGTTTTCAGGAACTGAAATTTGCCCGGAGGTTTCCCATAATTTTTTCTGTTGCTCATTTCCATGTGCAAGATTATATAGTAGTAAAAGTTGTAGTTGTAGTAAAAGTAAGTAGGTATAGGATGACCCATCTCAAAATCCTAAAAGAGAGATGGTGTATAACCAGCTACTTGAAACTGATACCAATGTTATCTCCAATACACCTAAAGCTTTCTGTTGGAGGATATGTTGCTAAAAGATTTTTGCACCATGCATAATCACCATTCTTGCCACCATTACAGCCACTATGCCACACACATATATACGCATTAAATTTTATATGCTGATACCACTTTGTAATAAAATAATCCTTGCTGGTATTTAAAAGAGGAGGAAAATACGTTTGAAGTTTCGTATCTGTTATACGCAATATGTCAATATGTTATTGAGGGAAAGACGTCAGGAAAGAAACAATTTTGCACGTCTTATTCCTAACAAGTGAGTAAGGAAAATAATAAATGTGAAGGAACCAGCCTTTGATGTATTTTCTGGTGATACACAATCCACTCCTCTCGCTTTACGAATAGCATTTAATGGAAACAGTATATATAATCGTATAATTGCACCATACAAACCAAACCCCGGTAATCTAGAGTCATCAAAAATCATAATTATTGGTCTCCGGTCAACCTCTTTCCCTTTTGTTGAAGCTCATTGTAAATAATATGCATACCTTTTTGGCATTCCGATTCAAATTACTATGTTTTTTATCTAGATATACTAATGTGTACTTCTATATACCTAATATTTCGAGTATTTCAAGAAACATGGTACAAATAATAGATATGTATATATTTTAAATGTATGTACAGCTGCAACTGATTATTTTCCGAAAGAGAGGAAGCGCGTATCAATGTTTGCTATTTTCCCAAAGAATTTATGAAATAGAGTAGCCGGTGGCCCCAATACAAAATAGTAGGTTTTTCAATTATTATTTTCTTGTTATGTGTCCACATTTTTGCTTGCCTTTCTTATTTGAGCACAAAAATGCTCAGGATTGTATTTTATTTCAATTAGAACTTTTCGCGTTTTAATGGAATTATTTTGTAACACACATTCACTCATTATATCCGCACGGAGTCATCAAACATCACACGGTCATCATTATTTTGAATTAAAGCAAATAACACATGTGGTGAGAAAAAATCGCTGAATCATCCTTGTGTCTACTCTTTCCAACGCATATGAGAAATATAATATATAAAATATTTAGTTTTTGTGTCTTTTTTACTGTGATGTTAACTTTTCTCCGAGTTATCATCATCGACACTTGTGTCGATAAAGCTGATTTTGTATTCATCTCACCCGTCCTGTACTTCGCATATTAAGTTTATTCGATTCTGTCCTGAAAAAATGTGCGCGATCCAGTTTCGTGAGCATACTTCATCTCATACTTATACAGGCACGTTGCACACACGTTTGCATAATAGGTATCGCCAAAAAGCCTGAAGAGCAGTCGTCGTCGTCATCATCTTTTTTTCTTTGAAACAAGGTGTTAAAATTAATGTAAGCTCAAGCTGAAGAACGACACTTTTAAAAAACTATTTCTCTGGAAAGTTACAAGACTGTGTGTTACATAATGATGAAGTGCATAAAACAAAAAAAAACAAGTGTGTTTTTTTTAAAAAGTAGAAGGGAAAACTCGTAAAACATAATATTATTAAGTACTACGATTTTACAATCCACCTTTTTTCACTCTCCATCTCTCTCTGTTTTTGTTTGGACGATTTGAAGTATAAAATATTTTTATGATCTACTAATATATCTCGTTTCAACTTTGACGATAGAGAAGTAAAAGATGATGATGCGTTGATGAAAAAACTGACGCCTTTTTACATGATGATGGGGCTTAATCGCTTGATAACTCATTTGATAACAAGATCTCTACTAATGACTTCAAATTTATTTTTACTGTGGAAAAAATAAAAAGCGACTAATTTTTTCCTCTTAATCTATCTCTTCTTGTCGTCATCCTGATGAAATAAAGATATGAATGCATACAGATTTTCAGAGCAACTAATGGGAAAGTCCTGGAAGATAAAGATACATTTGCTTATATACGCTTTTTTGGTGTAGCAATGATGATTTCCAAACTATACACATATATTTTCAATTTTAGAGACAGCCTTCAAAAAGAAAGGGGAAAGAAGGACGAGGGAAATTAGTTAAGTTTGTAATTAAGTAGCTGAGTGTTGACGTGTGACTGATGATGATAATATAGACAATGTTAAACAGACGTAGCATAAATAAACGGTTTGCTTGTCTGTATGTTCAGCATATACTGTTCCGTTTCTGTAGTTAATGTACAGATACGTATCATGAATAATATAATGTGTACCTACAAATGATGTTGAACGTAAGGATGGATTCGTAAATGAAAGTTCATGTACACAAACAAATAAAGAAGACTTCATTAGTATTTCAATCGCGGATTTGACCTGAGTAAGCATATATATTTATGTGCAAGCAAGTAACATACAAAGTTGACTGAATTGAACTAAATGAAGTAATACAGATTGGGGCAATTAACAAGAATAAAAAAAGACTGGCAGATAAAATAGCATCAATTACATAAAAGAGTAAACGAACGGGTGTGTGTATGTGTAGTCAGCAATCTCCGCTTTTCATTGCACATTAGATATTCTAATTATTATATTGTGATTGCAGTTATAAATGTACTTATTTGTACACTTTAACCTCGGATATGGAGAGAGGAAAGGATGGCGTGAATGAAAGAGATAAAAACAATAAATTCAAGTTTTTTCTGGTAAAAATAGAAAAGTATTTATGCTTATGTATGAACCTTGTTTTTATGATCCTTCTTCATCCTCATTTCCTTTTATGAATCCGACTATTACTGGCTTTAGTTGGCGGATATTTCTCTCTTTTAGCATAATCATCAACATAATATATGAATAAATATATATATCCATCCACTTGAATGCAATCAGATTCAAAGTGCATTCTCGTAATGAATTGAATTATTAATGTGAAGTTTATGTTTACTTTTTAAAGCTACTGTTCACAAAATCCGCATACAGACCGATAGCTGCTGTCTTCATACTGGTTACTTAAATATACATGATGCTTTTACAATGTTTGCCTATTTTTTTAATATAAAAGATCTAACCCTAAACTAAAAGTGAACTTCTTATCACGATCATAAAATGAAAAATTAAGAAACATTAATTATTTTTACTTGTATCTGCAAAAAGTTCAAAATTTCACGCACGAATAACAATGGTACACAGCTACTGAATTAAAATATTTTGACCAGATTTTTAAAGTCAAGATTTTTCAAAAACTTCAAAGAAACTTAAAATTGTTAAAAAATTTTTGAACATAACCCATGCATAAATGGCTTCAAGTTTGGATGATATATTCCCATTCTGGCTTATACAAAGATTTCAAACCACCACCCGAGAATCATGGAAGCTTTGTTGGCGGGTATATTTGGATTGTTAGTGATTAGGTGATTGACGAAGCATTAAAACGAAAAGACCCCTTTTCACTATTCTTTTTACTACAATCCCACAATGCTCCCATATGAATTTTACTATCTGCTTGCATTATCTATCTCCATCATCACCCGGCTATTTTATGTAACAATACGTCGTATTAAGAGGAAATTTTCTGGATACTTGAAGCTAAAAAATATTGTAAAAAAGTGTACCAGTTGTAATAAAAACAAAGTATGCATAAAACACTCTTAATGGATTGAGTGAGCAGGGTGAGCAGTGAGAGCACACCATATAGCAAAGCACTACTACTTGCTACTACTGCAATTCGTACCTCTTATAACTTGTCTTATAACCAGTACCCACATTAATGCAATAGTGTATGTATTCATAGTAGTATGTGTATTTTTTAAAGATCATGATATCAGATTAGCATTTAATTGTTATAATGTATACTACAACACAATACAATAAACGACCAAGTAGGTAAAGTATAGCGTAACATGCAAAAGAACTTCTCCTCAGTAGTTTCTCCACTCTCGTTATGGGTAATACGCGTAGAAAGAGGCAGTAAAAAGTAGCCTGTTACAAGTGCAATGGTTAGGTAACAATTGCAATAATAATAGTAATAATATTACAATACCTGGGTATGATAGAATGATGTTCCATCCATCCATTCTCCCATTCCACCATCATCAATGTGTTCTACGACAAGAACAACATAAACACCAAGTAGCAGTAGTAGCACCAGCTTACAAACATGAGATACACAATGCCTGCCTGATGCATTCCATATGCCCCCCGTACTCCAACCGGATTTTTAAACAAAAAATTGTTAGTTTTGCTAGACGGAGGACTACATTAACATAACACAAAATTTTTACTTAAACAATACATCACACCACCAACATTATCTAATTCTATGCCTAATAGTGCTGCGATATTAACATGTAACTTTAAAAACAGTTCTCTCCTTTACCGTGTTTCCTATGGCTCACCCTTTTTAATGAGAACATAATATTAAACTGACATCATCATTTTTCCATGTCACATTTGAATTTACTTTTTTCCTCTTTAATAAAAATCTCCAAAACAAAAAATGCAATACTTACAGTAGCTTTTGTGGGGGTTGTATGTTTGCAGAAAAATACTGACTTACATACCTTGGGTTTGAGCAAAATATAAGACCAATTTGCAACCGAGCAAGAAAAAAATGCAATTACAATTTCTTTGCATTACCACCACTCAACTTAATTTTTTACGAGCTGCGATATAGGATGTGTTATGGCTATTATTATGTTAATACATACATGCAAAAAGTTATAAAAATGATGCTGCGCTGCGTTGGGGATGATGTTTTAGATTATATTGCAGAATATCTACAATCGTTGTTGTAATCAAAGTTAAGTTAAATTGTTGTGATTGCTGCTTAATTCGAGACCTTATATTATACCTTCTCGATATAACGAGCGAAAGACGCAAGGTTTCTCCCGTGAAATGTATAGCATTTCTGCAAACTTTCTACATACCTACATAGTTCACGGTAAATATCTGATAAAGCACTTAAAACATAATTAAATAAAAATATTTAATTTTTATTGAAATGTTTAGGTGCAAAATCGAAAATGTAAGGGTTGGTTGGTATATCTATATATCATATACCTAAGTGCACTGTGTCTGTGCCACACTTCAAGTTTATGTCGGAGAAGTTGTATGCATAAAATGATTACATTATTACTCTACTTACTGCTTCTGTTTCACAGAAATCGTACTTTTTATACACCTAAATGATGGACATTTATGTCAAGCGTTGTTATAATGAAATCAACCTCATACATTATCTTTCTCATCGCAGCGTATGGAAGAATGCAAATAAAAAATTTAAACGAAGTAATGTATTCAAAATTGTATAATAATGTTTGATAAAGCTGGTGCTACTGATGAAGACACGATGATGACGATGATTCATGTAAAGTAATTTTCGCCTGGAGGAAGAGAGGCGAGAAAAGGATTAGCCATTTTTTTCTGGCTGCACAATAAATGGCTTACTAAGTTTCCGGTCTAATGATCACAATATGCAAAAAAGTCTATAGGTATGTGAAGTACCTATATACTGTGTATCATTTACTAGTTTTATAATATATTATAGTAAGTAACGTCAGTCATCATTGAAAAGAGTAAGCAACGAGGTGATACAGAATGTAAGTGTATTTACATATTTCACCGCACCATTACTCCACAGGATATTGTGTTTCTACAAGAACAACTCGTTATATAAATAAACCCAGTTGAACGTATGTGTATGAAAGCAAAGTTTTTTTGCGTCGCTTTCCTGAAGTGGAATTAAGATATACTCATATTATACTTAAGCTTATATAAGTACTCTTATGTGGCCAGATACCTACACACGCCTTCTGTGAGCGGCACTTACATCCATCCCTTTGCAAATTATATCATTTGCTCGTTTTGGTTTTATGACAGAGCTGAAATATGAAGTGCGCAATTATAACATTTTCTATCTGCTGCAATAATGTACAGTGTATGTTATATAATATGGTATGCCTTTTGCTGATGGCAGTGTAGATGTAGTAAGAACTTATGAATTTCTGTGTAAATGACTGTGCTGAACCTCCCTATGGGAAATATTAAAAGAGCAATAATTTTTCATGACACTTTAATTTCATTTTTAGTCGGTTTTTATTAAATCCATTTACATGTTTTTAATATGCCACATAAAAAACCCTGAGAAGTCATGCAATGTAACATAATATATTGGTGCGTAATATGCTATTAAGCGTAGGTAAGTCGAAAATATATTCATACGTTTTAAGGCAGAATGAATTTCATTTCTTTCTGAAAAAAACTAAATGTAAAAGTTCTCCATAAAGATTCATTTAGTAACCAAATACAACTTAATTGATGCTGAAGGTCGCGAACCCGCAAGAGTAAAAACTCATAATGCTCGCAGGTAAAAACTCATGGTATTGTATTTTGTGCATCATAAGTAACTAAACATATTAAACTGGTACTTCACATGAACTTCTTTTTGTAAAAAGAAGCATTTAACAGTCGTAATGCCCCAATCTATTAACGAATATGTTTCATTCTGTTTTTTAGACGGGAGATAAGAAGAAAATAAATAGTAGTACTTTGCAGCATGTAGTCTACCATTTATTCCTGATAAGGAAACATTATTGTTATTGGCGTACGCAACATTTTGCTTTGTTTTTGATAGCGGATTGTCCAGGCTCAGCCTACAACAATACCACCTCCAGCCGCGCATTTTCTGATACCATTAATATTTTTTTCTGCTTTGAGTGTTCAAGTTGTTCTCAGCTCTCCCTCTCGTCTTTTCTGGGGTTAATTTTTTCATAGCACAGCCATAAGTGCTGTTGGTTGAGGTTGTCAGAAGAAGTATTACTCTTCAAAAACCAATTGCATTCTGTGAAATTTTTATATTTCCCCCAGAATAAAAAAGAATAAAATGCATAACATTCATATACTACACAATGTTGACTGCATGACTGCTTGAGAGAAAGAGAGGATGCATATTATGACTTAAACTAGACCAACGAAAAAATATACGACCATAACTGGCCGATTACGATTATTACGACTAGAATTTAATGTGAGCAGTTAGTTGGTGGTGGAAGTAGTCGGTGGGAGGGAAGTAGACTTGTACGTATTATGAGATGGCTTTTATTACGATAAATAGCATCAAATGGAAAAAATGATATCATATCGCATGAAATCATCATCATATTAAACCATTACATGCACAAGTTATGATCATGCTCTGAAAAGAGTCGGCAAGCAGTGTAAAGTAGCTATGTGTGTGTGCAGCAGCAAAAAAAATCATCATGAATGTTTCTGCTGGTACTTTGTATGTCTTTATAAAAATAATAATGTAATAATCATAATATCATATCATATCACAAAACAGTTTCATAGTCTTTTAGAGCAGTAATGATCTCAACAAGCATCGTCGGATGTAATAATAAGTGAGTGCGTGCACATACTACAATAAAAAAATTCAAAAGAGTATATAGGCTTTTGTATTATCAACATCATGGCATTTTCTCGGATTGTTGTAGTTGCACAATTTTTCTAAGTATCATGATTTCATATCATTCATATCTTATGATCTGTCTTCAGTGCAAGCTTACAATTTAAAAAGTGGAGTGTAGTTGTAGTTTGTTTTTTTTTTGTTAGAAATGGTTCCATTGTATGGTACACTACGTCATCAGCCTTTTGATATGATAATAGTCTGTTATTATGGCCGACTGTATTGTAAAATCTTTTTAGTAATTTTCACGCTAAAACATTTACTGATATTTCTTTGATTCAAGCATATTCTTTGACAAAAGTATTTATTTTTTCAATGTTTGACTATGTTGGGATGAAAAGGATTTTGGTGTTTTTCAAAAGATTCAATAAAATGAAGGAATAAGCACGAGAAATTAAAACTGTATACTCAATAGACCATCGAGCTAACAATGAGTAATAAGTATCGTACAATCTTTGGCAAATCGTACAAGTTTGCTAATTTTTTATCTCTTCTAAAACGAATCTTACTACAAACACATACTACACACTCATTAAAATCATGTACCTACTTGGAACTGTTGGACCACAGCAAATTTATGATACCTGTCATGTTAAATTAACGGAGAAATTCCCTCGTGTGGTTTACTAACAACAAAATCCAACAAAAAAAATCCCCTTTTTTCTAAAATATTGCAACATTTTCGGTTGTGATTTTTCACATGAAAGAATTATTATTTAGTGCTTTAAATTTACTTTACACTTCTACCTACACTACATTTAAATCTAAGCATCTAAAACCTTTCACTAAAATCCCAATTCCCAGTCTTTTTCTTTTCATTTGCTGATTATCTGATGATTGTAAATAACATAGTTGCATGTTGCATGCATTTTAATCCCTGTACTGTAAGCAAAACATTGGTAGCCGAACATTATCATCAAGTGCATTTACAGGAAACTCCTATTACATAGTACGCTGCCCAACTTAAAAACTTCATGTTTTAAGCCTACTGTTTGATGTATGCACTCTTGTTTTCTCTGTCTTATGAACTCAGCAAGCGTAAACAACTTGTTTCATTTTTCTCCCTAGATATTATATTCGTGAACAAAGTTGAGTAGGTACGCATGGATATCAGCGAGAAAATAAGTAGGTATACCACCGCTAAAGGAGTTGATTGAGATTCATTCCTGATCACCAGATAATACCATGTTTTGTAGGAATTGCATGGGTAAGATGAGTAACTGGAAGTTATTTATGCATATTGCAATTCCATGTGATTCCGCAAATAATATAATTTACTTCAGCGCATTGTTATCTCACTTTAGAATGGGATGCAGTTTAACCCTTGCCACTACTTACTACACTACCACCACTACAATTATCTTTTCTTAATGGCAACTCCATGCAAACATATTTTTTATTCATCCAGTCGTCAGAATGAAAGATTGTGAAAATGTGAAAGGTTTACTGAGAAAATAGATGGAAAACATAACTCTTCTAGTATTATTATTTAAAATTGAAATTATAATCAAAGTTTCAGATCTAAATATGATTCCAACATTACTTGATTTGACAGCAGAAAACATTTCTACCGATTTTGCAAGCACTAGTTATTATTCAGTAGCGAATATCACACAACATCCTGGTATTTTGTTACGATTGCTGGATGCGTTAATATTTCCAAAACACAAGCATGACGTACGATTTCAGGTATACTCTAAAGAATGCGTACACATTTGTTATTGCACATTTACATTAATCATTGCAAAATTTCATGCAGCAGGCAAGAGAGACAGGATTTTCTTCCCTTTTTTATCATACGGGCCAAAAATATTCAACTCTGCTGCAATGATGACGATAATTATGCTGGTTGCAGCAAAATTACTAGTACCAATAATGGTAATCCCGTGCACCAACAAAAATTAAGAGACCTGCTCCTGCTAGATTTTAACCGGGCAGGGAAAGACGTGGATACCGGCCGTGCAGAATCCGAAGAGAACAGCCCTGGCAAGCTGTTGAAATAATGAGAACTCAGAAAACCATAACCACACTTAAAGTATAGTAATTTGAAGAAGGTAGAGGGTACGAACAAATAAAATGAAGTGCCGAGTAAATGAACTGCGTATGGCAGCACTACTAGTGTAGTAATTCCGAGAAATACAGTCTTTCGTTTAATTAAGGTATGCCTATTTTTCAGCTTTGATAATGAGTGTGGGATTTTGAGTTAATTAATGAAGTTCATCAAAATGACTCTATATTTTTTCAGTATGAATATTACTACGCATCCATAGGTCTATATACAGATAGCAAAGTATATATCTGTGTAGCTAGTGCGTTTTAAAAATACGCTACAACTTTTTTGTTCGGCAAATGGTTTAAGAAACTATAAATAAAATAAAACTGTAAAGGTGTAATGCACATAAGATTGCAACAAGCTTTCAACTTGGAATGCTGAATGTTTACACTTAACACAAACTCATTCCATTCTAGTTTAACTACCTACTACACAGTAAAATTGTTATAGCTGTTTCTGCATTTTTCACCCTTTCGATCACCATCGTCATCATCATGGTCATTATTTATCTTTCTTTTTTACGTCTTCGACGGCGACGAAGACGACGACCGCAAAAGCAATTTCATTTTATTTTTTTAGATTCCTCTTTGTCGTCTCCTCTTGCACTTCCATCAACAGCTTAAATAACAGCAGAAGAAGGAGAAATGAAGCTGTAAAAATTCTTTTTAGTGGAACTACTTTTTCTCTTGGAATGTGGAACTGCATTGCAGTGGCAGTGGTCGCTACAATCCGCAGCTGCCTATCTGCACTCTATGATGATGTGGTGGCGGTGCGAGTAGCTTTACCTCGAATGCGAATATGATGATGACGGGTTTGGACTTTATGCTATTTTATGTACACATTTTTATCTTTATTGTTGTGTGTGTGGCTGCTCAGGTAGTTGCAATTAAATCCAAATACATTCCATTTACTTAATTCCCAACATCCACAATATATATTATACCTAAATCCACAACAGAGAAAAGCCCGATACGATCCACATTACGATAACAGAAGAGGCAGTCAGAGAGTATTATAATATTACATATATTTCACGATAAAAAATGTATAAAAATTAGATTTTTTTTCTGGCATACACGCATCAGCATAGGTAACATGATGATGCAATTAAAATTTAATTTCCTAATCTGATAGATACAAAACTGTATTTGTATAGGGTAGCATTCTTGAGCACAAAGTAGTGGACAGGAAAGGAGGGAATAGAAGTATGTAACAGTTTTCATCAAGAATCCTATAAATTTCCTTTGTGAGATAAGCAACAATAATAATTTCAATGTGATAAATAAAATAAAATAATGTTTACAGTTTAGAGGCACGTAGAACATGAGCACACATTATGTTGATGACGAATAAATCCTGTTTTGATGCAGAAAAGGAGTTTTTTAAACTATTGATTTTGATATTTTGTGTAGCTCCAAAACATGCCATGTGTGAAAGACAAGGATTCACACACAAATCAAGCAACCTTTTCTTTGGGTCAACTGACGGAACCCTCTCAAATATTATGCACATGGTAGTAATAGTTTTATTGTTTCGTGGAATCTTTGAGTGTTGGGTGAAAATATAAGTATTTGCTGTTGTTTTGCTGTGATCGGTAAACAAAAGATAAAGGGTTACGACTCTTTTATTTGAGACTTTCAGATAACCAATTTTTAATGATTGACATAACAGGATTGTCAATTAATTGTTAGGTCGCTTTTGTTGTTAGCACTTTGGTCAAATATAAGACGTACTCCACCTTTTTCTCTTCAGCATTTATATTGCAACCAGGAACTAATTATATGATTTCATGGCATGTCATGCTCATGCTAAATTTGAAAATTACGATACAATGATCTACTAATAAAATGTATAGTTGAGAATTTTATCTTTATCTTACTACGGCATTGTTCAGAACAAATTCTGGCGCTTCTCTTTGCAACCAGTCCCTCACGTAAATTTTATGATTATTTAAATTAAATTGCGGAAAGGCATCCTTATATGATGCTTGAGCACACAAATATTTCAAAATGGCAATTGACTACTGAACAGTAGCAACAAGAGCTGTGAGTGTTTAGACCCAAGATGATAATATAAAATAGATAAGAAACTTTGTATCTCCTAGTTTGTAAATGAAACGAAATGATGATATGATGGGGTTGCAAATAATTTTACAGGAAAATTGAGTGGGAATCTCAAGCTGGAGGGAGCATCATTAAATTCGATAGTTTATTACAACACGATTGAAAATCAAATTAAATTGATCCAGTTTTGTTTGCCATGCCATGATGATCAAAGAAACGCAGGGTTATGCAGGGTAATGCAGCAGAAAAAGATATATGATTTAGCTACTGAGCTTGAATTTGATTAGTTCGCTGGGTAAAATTGGTGGATTGTGTTGGTTATTATTTTCTGTTGACTGGCAGAAGGGCCAAAAAGCGATAATATTTTAAAGAAGTGACGGTAGTGCCATTCCACGCAACACAACCGCACATTCTATGCAACTACTATTGTAACCTATAATCCGTTTGATGGTCCAGTTCATCCGCTCTTTTGGATCAGTTGATTCTTGCATTAAAGTTGATCACGCAGCTCAGTAGCATTGTTTGCTGGATATCATGTAATTTGTTCGCTTATGATTTTCATTGGTTTGATCTTAAGTATCAAATATCAAGAAAGCCACATTAACCACCAAGCTGAGGAAAATGCAACTGAAACCTTTAAATTATAAGTTTGAATCTGTTATAACATGCATTTTGTCTCTGAGAATTGCATCTCTAGACTATATATTTCTTTCGTCCTGTCATTACCACCGCCACTAGCAACATCATCATCATCACAGCGGTTATCTCATGCAGTGAC